>VDFB02058242.1:291501031-291633072 GCA_007258455.2 Sequoia sempervirens | reverse complement strand
CATCTTCCTCAACACAATATTTTAGTTATACCTTATATGTAAAGGAAAGTATTATATTCATTCTATGGGTTCTTCCTTTGGGCTCTCCCTAGGGTTTTTCTCTAGCATACTTATACAAATTTTGCATCTTGTAATCATAAAAACTAGCTTCTATGCCTTTATATTAATAAAATTGGCCTATCCTACCTCTTCTCTTTTGTAACATGTTGTGTATGTTCTCACCTTTATGTTCATAGTTCTTTGAGTTATTTCATTGATGTATGCATTCAATTTTTCTATGTTGTTATTATTATTCTATGAAATATTTCCCCTATAGTTTCAAACAACCTCTAACCTTCATATTATTTCTTGAAATTTCACAAAGTAAATATCTATGTGAACCTCTTGGTATTTTTTTGTTCACAACTTTTGCTATTATGAAGAAGGAATAATCACATTTTATCTTTGTGTATAACCTCCTATTTTACTTTTATGCATTCCTTCTAACCTTTTTCCTTTGAGAGTTGTTAGAGTAGGGTAGTGGTAGGATTTCATGTGCAGGGTTGGTACAACCCACTTGCACATAGATAAAATGAGGAAGTTAGTATTCTCTAGAGACTTGACTTTAACTCATGAGTTCCCACACCTTGATGTCATTTCCACTTTGTCATTGGAATGCTGAACTCCATACTGAGTAGCATAAAATTTCATGTGACAACAATTTTTTACATGCCCAATGGGAAAAAACAAAGTCTAATGAATTTTACTTCATTATTTTTAGGAAGTGGTGTTATCCTCAACATTTAATCCATTAGAGGCATTCAACAAAGTACTAGGTGACTTTGGAATCAATTTGGTGACTCAGATGCAACTCAAAATCCTATTCCAAGTTAGAAAATAAACTCAAGCCCAAGATTCATAGTAGGGCATCTTCTAGAGCTATTTATCAATATATTGAGCTACCATATTTTTCTTCTAGAAGACGTATGCATTCCTTGTCATCTATAAGGATAAGTAGATATCCTATTGATCTATATTCGAGAGCTCAATCTACATAACCATTGGGTAGATTATTTCAGACTAGGATGCCTTCTACCCATACAAATAGAGCATTATTTCACATGGATACCCTTATAAATCAAGGCTTTGTCTCTTTTAATGGAGAATTCCCTTTATTTTAGCCCAAAAAGATGACATACTAGTCAATTCCTTAAAGAGTATCGCCCATTTTACTAGTGAAACATCCACAATTCTAGCTAAAAACATCATAGATGCGGCCAATATATGTTTCATGCATAATAGAAGAAAATGTAGTTGTTAGAATCCTAGCCACATCCTTGAAAGGAAAAATATTACAATGGTACAAAGGCCTACTGTCTAACTCTATTCACAATTGGGATGAATTAGGTGAAATTTTATCAAAATACTTCAAATACAAGAGTTAGTATTTATCTTTGGTAGAGCAACTGACCACCATAAAAAGAGAACCCTAGGAATTCATGCTTATGACTTCAATTATAGATTTTAAAAGATTTGGGATATAATCTCTACCTTAGTGAAACCTTCCCCTTGAAAATATGCTTTCCTATGTTTATTAAGGGATCTTAATAGTGAAATAGCTATTATGATAAAATCCATGGGTGGAGTCACTTTGCTAGATGCATATGACATAGATATAAGGGAAAAAAATTGTGCAATACAAGTTGGGAAGATAGGTCCTAGGCCACTAATGCCTATATTTCCAAATCTTCCTCCACAACCAACATTGGCTTGTATCCCAATTCCAACTACCAGTCAACCATCTAATTTTTCTACTCCTTCAATTGAACTAGATGAAGTTAAGGCCTTACTATAAAAAATTGGTAACGAGTTAGCAAAAATTAAAAGGCAACAAACCTAATACAATAGTCCTTATCATCCTCGAAACCAAAATTATTAGTAGAACAAACAACCTTACTAAGTGAAAACCAATGGAATCATGTTAAGCCCTTGAACAACATAAATCTAGCCTCTACCAATTTTTACAAGGCCTTGGTCCTAGTTCAAAATATATTAGCTCAAGAGTATGGCTGGTGCCACCCATGTAATTAGTCTCATAACTAGAATGCCTGTCCAAATGGAGAGTTTTTGCAAACTATAGTGGTCCAAAAGGATACTTCTACCTTAGGATAGCAAGCTGGTGCAAATCAAGCATCATTTGTAGACATTCAAGATGAATGTACAATGGTCAATTGGTATCAAGCAGTGTTTTTTGGTGTAAATCAAGTAGATTATGATATAATAGCTCAACATACCATGTTTAAAAGGAGAGGAATGGAGGGTGTTACATCTTCCATAGTTGGGTAGGTGTCAGTTTCTCAACAACCTCAATAGAGTGTAGATGTCAAACTAGTAGGTAGATAAGCTCTTACACAACCAAATCAACCTATTGGTAGGTCGAACACTACAATGGAGCATCTTTAGATCACCCAAGTAGTGAAAGAAATTCTTATAGCTTTAGAATTCCCATAAAAGTTTAGCCACCCACCTTTCAATATAGCATATCAAATGAAGAGGCATAACCTAAATGTTACCATGTTGGAGGCTCTATCCATCCCATCACAATGATATTTTCTACAAAAAGATTTAAGAGAACATAAGAAACTAGGTGATGTATTACACCTAAAGTAGAGTACTCTACAAAATAGCCTAGTGCAGCCCAAAGAAGAGGGAATTCTAATGAAATTAGTCAGCCACATACCTTCTATCTTTCTTTGATTATTAGAAATCATATAGTGCATAAGTGTATGATAGATTTTGGGGTTAGCAGTTTTCTTATGCCCAAGAAGGTGGTTGATAAGATTGATATCCAATATGATCTAGTGTCCAATGGAGTCTTATAGTTAGATTTCATTATTGTCAAAATAGTAGGAGTGATAAAGAGCCTAAAATTGACTTTGCACACATGCCTTGGCTATGTTGTACTACAAAGAAATTTCATATACCTCCCTCCATAGTTTGATATCTATCTAATTAGAGACTTTACTAGAAAGATAGGTGGGTACCTATCTACTAATTGGTATCACATGTTATTTAGAATTAGATGTTAAACCAAAGTGACTATCATATTTGAACCCATAGTAAAGATCATATAGATACCTACACTTCTAGCCCTATTAATATGAATTTCACATTTCATGATCAAAAGTAAAAGAGCTCTATTATTGAACATGCCAATCTCTTAGAGGAAAATCTTTATTTCTTACAGTAGATGAATGGGGTAATACTTTAAAACTTGAATTACTTACCATAGTTGAGGTGGAGGAGACTAGTCTTGAAACTTACTATATTCATGAGGAGGATATGTCTCTCCCCATTTTCTAAAAAAATTAAGAGGATCTGGGTGAATTGTGGCAAATATTTTAAATGGCTCTGGAAAAAAGAGTAGTGCAAGTTTTGGTGTAATGCTAGTATCTCCAAGTGAAGAGAAATACTTGTCTTTTATACTTCATTTTAGTTGAACTAAAAATGTGGCTAAGTATGAAGCTCTCATCCAAGGTTTCCAACTCACATAAAAAAAGGAAATAAAATTGTTCTAGGTCTTCAAGAATAGTTAATTAGTTTTCAACAAAACTAGAACTCACATTATAACCAAGAATAACATTATCAAATCTTACAAACATAGGGCTTGGGATTAGATAGAGGTTTTTGATGGCTTTGGCATCTAAACAATCCTTAGGCTCAAAATAAGCATGTCGATAGACTTGCAATAGTTGGTGCTTAGTTCAACATACCAACACATATTGCAAATAAAAGGGAGTATCATATTAGGCTCATTATGGGGCCTAATATTCCAAACAATCAAGATCACTCATAGGTTTTCAAAAGTAATCAACAAATAGCAAATTTCATATAGGAAGAAGAATTTTTTTTCAATATAAATTACTCAAAGCTACAAGACCAATATGGTGATCAAGTTATGTAGCTAAAAAAAAAAGTTAACAAAGGGTCTCATCACCATTAAGGGTATCATTAGTTTAGATGATGAGCTAAAACTAAATAAAATTAACCTAGCTACAAAGAAGGGTGACTACAAGACAATTGTTGTTGGAAATGGAAGAAATTTGAATCTAGTGAAGGTGTGTTCTAAAGCTAGAATAAAACTTCCATTAAGCTTTTCCAAGCTTATGATGATGCAATTTCTTTGACCTATGAGGATTCAAAAGGATTTTATCCTAACCTAGCCCATCACACCATTGAGATAGACTCAAATGTGAAGCCTATAAGGAAAAAAGAAAAACCTATCAGTCCTAAGATTGAGACTTTGATGAGGAAGGATTTGACCAAATTAATAGAGACTAGGATCATATTTAGCATCACACATTCTTCGTGGTGACAAACATAGCCATCTTCAGAAAGAAGAATGGGGAAATCAAGCTATTTTTAGATTTTAGAGACTTGAATAGGGCCTCTCTAAAGGATCACTATCCTCTCCCTTTTATGGAATAAATTCTACAAAGGGTCAACAATTCATAAAGGTTTTCTTTCTTGGATGGTCACTCAGGCTACAATCAAATTCTAGTCTAAGAATCTGATCAACACAAGACAACCTTCACCAGAAAGTGGGGCACCTATGTTTTTTGCAAGATGCATTTTGGTTTAACCAACGTAGATGCATGTTTTCAAAGAGCCATAGAAATGGAATTTCAAGGTTTCCTTAGTTTATTTTTGTCTAGTTGGACAATATCATAGTTTTTTCGAAAAAGGAAAGAGATGACTTTAGTCACCTTGAATAGGTATTTCAAAAATTTAGGGAATATGATATTTCTATAAACCCAAACAAATGTGTCTCTGGCACTGACCAAGGAAAACTTCTTGCCAGGCACATCATTTAAAGTGATGGAATCATTATTGATCCAAAAAGAGTAGAATCCATCCTAGCTATCCCACTTCCTAGTCATAAGAAAGGATTACAAATTTTCTTAGGAACAATTAATTTTATGAGATATTTATTCCAAATCTTGTTGTACTAGTAAAGCCTCTTACTTCCATCCTCATGAAAAATGTAGTCCACAAATGGACCGTGGAAGGTAAAGAAAACATTGAGGCTATTAAAAAAGATATTTCTTAGTCTCCTACTCTTTTCAATCTTAATTATCGCATGGATTTCATGCTTTACACTTTTGGAGGTGAATCAAGCATATTAGCTATCTTAACACAACTGAACAAGGAAAATCTAGAGCATCACATTACATTCTTTAGTCAAGGGATTAAAGATTGTGAGGTTAGGTATAGCTATGTTGAGAATAATTTCCTTGTTTTTGTTAGAGCATTAAAAATATTTAGGCACATATTTTCTAACAATAGGATATACCTGATGGTTCCTCATTCCAGTATTAAAGAGTTTCTTTTGAGTAGAGATATGAATGAAAAAGGGCTAGTTGGGTCACTGAGGTTATGGAATGTGATTTTGATATTAAGATTACCTAGCTTGTGAAAGGAAATGGGTTGTGTGTGTAGGCACCTTCAAAATTTTCAAATTTTGAGTGTGCATGATGAAAAAAGTTGATTTGCACACTCAGAAACTCACCTGAAAAATCTACCGTAGTGTCCTACTTTGGAGGGTCATAAATCAGAGCTAGTTGATTTTCATGTCAAATCCTTTGGTAGGAATACTCATGTGACATATGTGAACATGTATGTCATATTTCATCCCCCTATGATAAGTTTTGATAAGGTTTTGAAATGAAAATTTGGAGGGTTCTGGGCTGTTTTGTTGTTTGTGAACTCTTTGTCCTTTGAAGTGGCCTCCTGATTTAGATTGATATTTCACATCTGGATGATCATCATGAAAAATGGATTGGTTCCATGCATTCCCATAATATTCATATGCTCCCTGGTCTGGTTTTAGAGTCTCATGATCAAATTTGATATTTTTACCAAGTCGAAAGCAAATGCAGTTTGTTTTGTTTTTACATCTGCATTTCCAGAATGTTTCGAGGAGGTCAACTTTGACCCTTAATATCTGGAAAATAATGTGGATTGAAGGAAATATCTCTTGCACACATGATCAATGGACCTAAATGATCTAGTGTCTCTAGTGGTAGCTTACTAGAAGGTGATTTGTTAAATTTTCAAGGAAGTGACTTGGTGTGCTTGAATTGGTTTCTGATAGGTGAAATTGCAGAAATGTCTAAGTGAGCCACTTTGGAATTTAATATCTTGCACCTTAGGATTAATTTTTCCAATCCATTAGCTGCACTATATTTTTGGTTCAAATTTCTACATGCCTACTCAGTTTGAGGCCCCCAGGGCAAGTTTTGGTGGGTTAGTTAATGTGTTGCTGACTGCGATAAGGCCAAGATTGGTGTTCCAAAAAGTTTCACATTTTCAAATTCTAAGGGCAACCCATTTCCTTTTTTGGTCTAAAAAACCTCCAGCTCCATTTTTATCAAACAAAGAGGTCATACGATGCATTATTTTAATGCATTTCAGGTGTGGCAAACACGTCCCCAGGGCCAGTTTACAAAGAATGTCATAGAAATCTTTGGGTGATGCAAGTTTTGAGGAAATTGGTTTTTTTGTAAATAATTGATTATCACCAAAAGGAAAAAATCTCAGCTCCAGGGGTCACCATTTGTGCGGAGTGAATTTTCTCCGTTTGGCCTACAGGTGTAATTAAAATTTGCATTTTTTCTAAAGTTTCAAATGCTTATGTTTAAAATATTTTTGAATATTTGAAACATTAAGAAAATATGAAAAATGCATTGAGGGAAAAATAAAATACATTTCCAAATGTATTCAATCAAAGCAAACCTAATTCTTGCTTCTAATTAGCTTGACTTCAACGACTTTCAGAGCTACATGCAAAACTCATTGCCAGTCGTTGTTTTGATTTGTCAGTTGCTCTTCATTGCCCATTGCAGATTGAATTGTCTTTGTCCTCATTAAATTGGTGATCATCACACATCTCTCTTTTCACAGGATATTTTGAGTTTAAATTAGTGATGAGCGATGGCTGCTCTGTCCATTGCCCATTGCTAATTGGTGGCTCTTCTTTCCAAAGCAATGAGTGATGGTCGATGGTTTTTATTTAATAAATGTGTGAGTAGTATAAAGTGTACTTCAAATGTTTATAAGGAAAAGAAAGTTTAATTCTTTCTTTCTATTGGTTGAGTTCATGACAGCACAACTTTAGGGAAAAAATCCATCGTCCATCATTGTTTTCATTGTCATTCTCCTTTGTGCATTCATGATGAATAATGGTAGTTCCTTCTCATCTCCCCTTATGGATTTGAAGGCTATTTTCCTTAGCAAATTAGTGATGGAGCATGCTTTCAGCTTCTTATCACTTATTGTGCTTTCAAAACTCTTTCTCACATCATATCAACGATGGTGCAAAATCACCATTCCTTGACAAATTTTGATGTTTTTTTCCTTTTTGCATCAAAGATTTGACACCTCTTGATCTTCATAGTGGTTCCTTTGAGGAATTTTGAGCAGATTCAGGCATGTATTGTGCAAATGAGGAATGTTAATCACTTTTTTTGCTTTCCAGCACATTTTTGGGGGTGTTTTGGAGCTCAAAAATGTTGTTCCATGTTTTAATTTCAGCCCATGACCACTCCTAATGCTTGGGAAGGGATTTTAAACATGTTTGTAGTGAATTTTAGTTGTCAGTAGTTGTAAAAATTCCTCTACATCAAGAAAAAAGACCCTTTACATTTTTTTTCTTGCCATTGCTGCAATAAGTTCCATCAAAGTTCCCAAGGAAGTAGCAAAACAAAGAACAAAGGATTCTGATGAAATGGTGAACGTGGGAGGACGAACTTCACGCACTGTGGTTTGATATTTTTCTCTCTCATATAATTGGTGATCCATGATGCTTCACTTGTATTTTTCCCATCACTAATATGAATATCACTCTCCTCATGGCATTCACGATGGGCGATAATATGCTCTCCATCAGTATTTGTATTTTCATTTTCTCTTTGTTTTATAGATGTGCAATGGGAGTGCTTGGAGAAAATGAATGTGGTGGGCCTGTGGCATGTATTTAAATTTATCATTGATAAGTTTAATGGTGGTTGAAAGGGAATGTTGCTGGAAATTAAAATGATGGGTAAAATAAGAGATGCACAGGTAAGTATTTTTATAAGATCGGTATAAAAATCAAAGCCCTCACAAATTAAAATTTTAATTTTCTGAATGTAAAAGTAAGTGCACGAGGGTAAATTTTTTTACAGCCTAAGTGATAAACTTTAAATCTCTATAAATTGAAATCAAGATTTTCTGGCTAAAAATAAAAGAGTAAAATTAGTTTCAAATGCAACCTGATAAAGTGAGTTAAATTATTCACTTTATGAAGCAAAAGGTTTTAAATGTGAAAGTCCAGTAAAGTGTAAAATACTTCATGACAATTTAAAGCCTTCACAAACTAAAGTGGAACTTTGTATTACTAAGAAGTAAAACTAAAAAATGCACAGGTGAAATGAAGGATGTTTGCAACCAGGGGTTTTCTATTGTAAATGAAGAATGAAGGCTTTTTAGTTAAGATATTTCTCAGCTGCAAATAACAACAAGATATTTTTAACGAAAGGGCATAATGAATGATGGCTCATCATGGAGGGGAATATTTTCTATTACAAGTCAAATACAAGATGTGTTAATCAAAGGGTAGATTGAAGAGTTTTCATGAGCTAGAGGTAGTTGCAAATCAAAGGAAGATGAAGGACCCATGTGCCACATGGAGATCTATATTAAGGGTTTTTTCTTCTCCTTATTCTCACTCTTCTCTAGATGAAAAGAGATTCTGGGAGATGTTAATTTTCTCTCCAGTTTTTTACTAAGTGTATTTTTTGTACAAAGTATCTTAGCTAGATTTCAAGTTGTTCTTTAAGTTTTAGTTTCAAGAGATGTAATATGTTTTATTGATAATGGAAGGCATATTCAATCTGCAATTTAGATGAAGAATGTTGTATTTCCAATGTCTCCTTGATGTAATACCATGATTTTTTAATCAATATAATCCAAGATTGTTGATATTTTCATTACATACTTGTTGTGATGATTGTTTTTAGATGATATCTTTTATTCAAGCAATAAATTAAATTTAGTTGTTAGTTGAGCATTGAGAGCATTGTTATTATGAAAGATTTGGAAGTAGATTAACAATATGTCCTTAAGAGGTTGTATTATTGTAAGGCAGTGATGTTTCAAAGGCCATTGAATTATCATTTCTATTATTATCAGGGGATTATTTCATCTCGAATCTGTTATGGATAAGGCACTACCTTAGTGGGTTTCTTTGTTTGCAAAACCTAGAAGGAATCACCATATTTTAATAACAAACCATTCAGTCCTATTGTTCCTATTTTATAGGATGTTGATAATTACCATGTTCTCCATGCTGGTTCATGAAGATTCCCAAACATCTTAGCCAATGTTGAGTGATATTTCATTTTTCTTGGCATATTCTTGTGAGAACATTATATGTTGAGCAATACCCTATTGAGTGTGGTTGTAAATCATTAGGTGTTGCTAAAAGAGTCACCCCCCTAGGTCCTACAGAACCTTAATTGTAGGAGATTTTAATCTTTGTTTGAATCTTCTTCGTTAGGAAAAATCTAAGCATGAAGTGTGGCTTGCTTCTAGGATTTAGGGAATCTGTTGATTTGGGGAACCAACAAATTGGTGACTATGGTGGGTGAGAGCTTTGAATCTCTAGTTGTAGACTGTTCTATTACAGAGTCATATTATTTGCTGATTTGTAGTGTTGGGTCAGAATGATCCAAGGACTTGCATACTTGAAGGAGATTACTGCAATGTTTTTGATGTATTCTTGAAGTTTGGTGCTCTGCTGGTGGAGAGAATTCAAAAATACATAGATCTTGGAAGAAGCTTTCTACTACTTGAAGATCTTTTCATCTTTCAAAGAGGTGGAAACTCTACATAAGTTTCTACATCATCAGAAGAGTTGGTTGCAACATTTCTTAGGTATTTTTCTTTTGTAATATCTCTGTATGAAGGTTTTCAACAAAATGTTCTAGTTAATATTGTCCCTTATTCAATATTTTAAGATACTAGTACAAAAGGAAAATGAGAAAGTAGGATATTTTGAAAGGGATATTGTAATTGAATAGTTGTAGAGGGAATAAATTCTATTTGCAAAAATGTATTGTTGTCCTAGTTCTCCCTAGAACACAACCATGTCCTCAAAGAAAGGTGTTCACTAGTGAAAGATACGACCCTTTGGATTTCAGTCAAATCTAGGGTTACCCACATTCTATCCCAAGAAGAATAAACAAATGTTTTCCTAAGTTTAGAGGAAATTTTGAAGAATAAACATTAATACATGTACAAGGTTTCATTGATGTAATGGAATACTGTTAAATAGTAGAGGAAGATGTTGTCATGAAGTTTTTTGTAAGAACTTTAGAAAATAATGTTGAATATTGGTTTTCTAGTTTACCAATGCATTCCATATATTCATCGAAAGACCTTGAGAAACTATTCATGGATGAGTTTAGTGAAGTGAATGATGACTGCTTGTTTGAAGAAAGAAATCAAAAAATAAAGTTGAACAGGTCTGTGTCATATATTGATGCATTGTGTGATATAGAAATATTTGAAGATGAATCCATATATGAATTTCATAATAGATTCATGAAATTTTTGCTTGATATACTAGAATTAGAAAGGATTGATGAATCATTTTGCATTGATTTTTTCTGTGAGAATTGTGATCCAGGTCTGAGTACTATGCCAGCTCACTTGAATCCCCCTAATCTTAACTGGATATATCAATGGCTTTGATTAATTGAGTATATGATAGATAAATATAGAAGTAATCTCCTAACTCAATTATGTGATGGTACCTTTTCAAGACTTAGTCCAATAGATGCAAATGTTATAGTAGAAGACACAAATGATGCCTTGTTTGGTGATGAGGAAGTTTTTTTTGAACAACCTACAGAAGAAATAAACCCAGATGAAGATTGAAGTCATAATGGTCATGATGAAATAGGTGGAACATGTGAGGTTTCTTCTATTTGCTCTGAAAATACAAAAATAGAAAGCACATGTTCTATATCAAATGAAGGCTACAATGATGCAAATGATATTGAAAGTATTTTTTCTTCAATGGATTTTTAATATATAGTTGAAGATCATGTTGATTCTAAAGTTTCATTTCTTCATGATGAGAACAATGATGTTGTAGATGGAAGTTTGCAATGAGCTGAAAAGCATTCTTGTCTAGGTGATCAAGATGATTTCAACTCTATTTGCATCCTTGGTGACTATGATTCCTTTCAAGAGGAAGAAGTAGAATTGATCTCCTTGAGTGGAAAGTGTTTCAACAAGGAAAATGATGATAACATTTCTGAGGCCTCACTAGAACAAGATGATGGATATGAACTTAATATCTTATTTGAAGAAGAAATATGGGGTCAGTAGTGCTATGGTACATTTGTTCTTGCCTCTTCTACAAGTGTTGAGTGTGGCATTGATGCAAGCTTTCATGATGACAAGACAAAAGAGCCTACTGATTTGAGAAGTGCTTATGTGAATTCTAGCATATCAAATGGAAATGACAGAGTATGCAATGACTTTCAGTTAGAACAATCATGTGTGAGAAGTTGCAATGAAGAAGTAAATGATGGTTTATAGTTTGACAATGAGGAAGGTAGCCTTGCTAATTGTTGTAGTAGTGAAAATAGAGAAGGAGATATCTATGCAAGAGGTTTAGAGGATGAATCATCTCAAGTAGTTGATTATGAGGAGCATGCTTTTGCTGATAATGATAAACAAAGAACTCATGTTCTGGGTATGTGCAGGATCATGATGGGTATGTGTAAGGTATGTGATTGACAACATTTTTTTACCCAAAATTGATGAAACGAAAAGGGTTTTTAAAGGAGATTCTTAGCTTTCCACCAATATAAATTTTTCTTTACTTTGAATTTAATAAATAATTATTATTCATTTTTTGTTTGAATTATGGCTAAAGTCTTGATTGATAGGCTGATTGAAAAACAACTATAGCTTTCAAAAGGTATCGCATTTTTTGAATCCAAAACATGTGTCATGTTCTATGCTTTGAATACTATAGGATTAAAAAAAAAAATGAATTTCATGAAGTTTTGACCAATTTAAGGTGGTCAGACATACGAGTTTTTATATTTTTTTAAAGTTGTAATAAAAAAATTCATAATTAATTATTTACTTGGAAAAAAAATACAAAAAAAAATGCATCACATCATGACATGAGTCATCTAATTATTATTTTATTGTGGTTAGAGTGGTCACACAAACACGTACTTATTTTTTCCCTAAAATTTAAGTACTACTGCATTGAAATTTCAAATTTTCACCAAATGGATTTTTTTTTAAATAAACCCAGTAGTTTAGAAACTACTTTCAATTTTCTAAAGATTCTATTCTACATATTTTTGAAAAAATATAGATAACTTATTCAATTTTTTATGTCAAGTTTCCTAAATCTATTTTTTTTGAATTTTCATCGCCACATAAGGGCCTATTTTTTCCATGATGATCCTACACATACCCTTCTATTTGATGCTTTAGTTTTTTCTACTTCTTTTGCTGACTTTGAAGTTATCACTGAGTTCTTGCATAATGATAGCATGGAAGAAGTTGTACATGAAGGTGGAAATGTAGAGACAAATGTTAGCATAGCTAATGACACTCTTTATGATGAGTTTTCCCTTGAAGAATGTGATTGTGTCAATGACATGGATGCATATGAGGATCTCTTTTCTGGATCTGCAACTCATAGTTTTCCTCATAAGTTGTATGCTTCAGATTCTCATGTTGATGCAATAGGAGGTGGTGTTGAATATGATACTTCTTGCAGCAGTGAATGTGTTCAAAGCAATCACTATGAGGAATTTTTTACATAAGTAAATTCTGAGTCATCTGAGTCTAATCTTGAAACTTTCATGTGTGATAACATTACTAATGTTGATAGTCTTGTCTATGACCTTGAAATAGGAAACATTGTTTGGGATGTTGAAATTTCTTCTAAATTTTATGATTGGAATGTGGACAGTGGGCTTGTGGATGTCAATGAGTCTTGTTTTCAGAACATTGGGACATACAAAGGTGTGACTGAGCTATGTTGTTGGGATGAAGATAAACTTACCTACAGTCCAATTTAGTTGAAGGAGTTTCAAATGTGTGAGCATTCTTTGCTTAACACACAAGAGGATTGCACATTATTTCTAAGGCATGATTTCTTTTCTAAGCCTAATCTTTGTGAGGGAATTGGTAAATGTGATAATATTTTGTTTTTAGATATTCTTTATCACTATCCTCACATTTTATCACTTTCCATAGAATCAGAAAATGAAATGAGTGGCAGTGACACAACCTATGTCATTTGGTTGCCATGTGACAGTAAAGCTAAATTAATAGGTGGCCTAACACTTTCCTTTGAAAAATGAAGTCACTCATATTGTTGTGGTGTGATAGAGGCAAGTTTGGAATGAAGGGGATCAGCCCTTTTAATAGAATGGTATTTGACAGGGGTAAGAATTGGCTCCCCTTTTTCATTTGGTGGCTTGGGGCCATCGAATGAGGTTAAGAGTTGAAAAAATGAAGACTCCATTGCCTAATGATTTCGACACTTGGTATACTCTCCCAAAGATCTATAATCTCACCATTCCCACAATGGGAATGCATCCCCAATTGGAGCCACTATTGGCACCTTCAATATTTTCAAATTTTGAGTTCCCATGATGAAAAATGTTGTTTTGTACACTCAGAAACTCACCTGAAAAATCTGCCCTAGTGACCTACTTTGGAGGGTCATAAATCAAAGCCAATTGATTCTCATGTCAAATCCTCTAGTAGTCACACTTATGTGACATATGTGAACATGTATGTAATATTTCAGCCCCCTATGATATGTATTGATAAGGTTTAGAAATGCAAAGTTGGAGGATTCTGGGACTGTTTTGTTGTTTGTGAACTCTTTGTCCTGCCAAGTGGCTTCCTAATGTAGACTGATATTTCATAGCTGGCATCATGAAAAATGGATTGGTTCCTTGCATTCCCCTAACATTCATATGCTCCCTAGTCTAGTTTCATAGTCTCATGATTAGATTTGATATTTTTACCAGGTTGAAAGTAAATGCAGTTTGTTCTATTCTTACATCTATATTTCTAGAATGTTTAAAGGAGGTCAACTTTGACCCTAAATATCTAGTGAATAATGTGGATTGAAGGAATCCCATCTTTCAAACATGCCCAATGGTCGCTTCCTAGAAGGTGATTTGATAATTTTTCAAGGAAGTGACTTGGTGTGCTTGAATTGGAACCTCAGGATAAATTTTCCAAGCTATTTGTTGCACTAGATTTTTGGTTCAAATTTCTACATGCCTGCTTAGTTTTAGGCCCCCAGGACAATTTTTGATGGGTTAATTAATGTGTTGTTGACTACGACAAGGCCAAAATTGGTGTTCCAAAAAGTTTCAAAATTTCAAATTCTAACAGAAACCCGTTTCTTTTTTTGGACTAAGGAACCTCCACTTCCATATTCATAAAAAATGGAGGTCATATGACACATTATTTTAGTGCATTTTGGGTGTGGCGAACCCGTCCCGGGGACCAATTTACAAAGGAGGTCATAGAAATCTCTGGGTGATGCATATTTTGAGCAAACAAGTTTTCTCTAAATAATTTATTATGGATGCATGCAAAAAATATCAGCTCTAGGGGTCACTGTTTGTGTGTAGTGAATTTTCTTTGTTTGGCCTACATGCATAATTAAAATTTGCATTTTTTCTAAAGTTTCAAATGCTTATGTTTAAAATATTTTAAACATTATGCAAATATGAAAAATGCATTTAGGGAAAAATAAAATACATTTCCAAATGTATTTTATCAAAGAAAGTTTAATTCTTGCTTCTGATTGGCTGAGATAGGGCTTTCATGGCTTTCACAGCTACTCTCAAAACTCATCACCAGTCATTGTTTTAATTTTTCAATTACTCTTCATTGCCCATCATGGATTGAGTTATCTTCTTCCTCATCAGATTGGAGATCATTGTGCGTCTCTCTTTTCACAGGAGATTTTGAGTTTAAATTAGTCATGAGCGATGGCTACTCTGTCCATCACTCATCACTAATTGGTGGCTTTTCTTTCCAAGCAATGAGTGATGGTCGATGGTTTTTATTTATGTGAATGGTGATCCAAGACTTGAACAAACATGAACAAACAACACAATATTAGTCTAATATGCAAATATAAATCAACATTCCCCAAGAAAATTCATTTGAAATGAAATGAACAAGAAAACAAGAGATAAACCAAATGAAAACTATGTAATCTTCCTCAAAACAAACAAACTCTCAATCCCATGGGGGAATTGGTGCTATTTTGATGTGGAAAATAGCTCTTTCCCAATTCCTTACAAGCTTGAATGATGATTGATGCTCCTTGATGAAAATATGCAATAATCTAGCTATGGTGATGAAATGCTATGAAAACCTTGATGAAATGTGGATCCAAATGAGCATGGTGATCTTACATGGATTGTGAATGCCAAATGCAATACAAAGGTTCTCTATTCATAGAGAAGAATAATAGAAGAATAGAGAAATAGGGAGAATGTGGGATTAAAGATGGACCAATGGAATTGTGCCACTTGTCAACATGTAAATGGAAGAAGGTTGAGCACATTTGGATAAATGTGCATGCATTTGAAATTTGAATTTGATGAAGTGGCATGTTTTGGGGGGATGAAAGAAGAGTTAATGCCAAGTTGACTTGTGTAAGAGACATGTAAGAGCTTTAAATGCTTTGTTGGATGGACAAGTCCTTTTAGGAGGGAGATTTGAAATTGATGGAATATTCCAAAGAGATGCCATTTTTCAATGGAAATAGATGAAATAAATCAAATAAATTGATTTATTGTGCAAATTACAAAATCTAGAGGATTTGGAGGATTAGAGTTAGAGTTAATTATGATTTAATTAACTTAGGTAGAGATTAGTTGATTTGAAATTTGACTTAGATTTTTGGATTTATTTAAATCAAATGGGAGGAAATTGATGCATTAGTAATTTAATTAAATAAAGTTTGATTTATTCAATTAAATGAAGAACTTTAGGAGTTAATAAAATAAAATTGATTTATTTAATTAAAGAGAATAATATGATTTAATCAAATAGAATGATATATTTAATTAAAAGAAGAATGTTAGATTTAATTAAATAAAGTTGATTTATTTAATTAAAAGAGGAAATATGTTGAATTTTAATCAAATAAAGATTATTCGATTAAAATGGTTAGTAGAGGGATGATAAAGGACGAATCAAAGTTAGTGAACCATAATCAGGTATGTGATATCAATCAAGATAATTCTCGTGTCTACATTTTGACCCTCTTTGAAGCAATGCACTTGCTATGTTGATTCAAAGAATAACCTTTCCATTATCAAAAGTAAAAAAAAAATGATTTTTTAAATGCCCCACTACTACCCTAGCAAGAAGAATTATGTTGGTATACTGTCCCCTCGAGAGATCGAGTGGAAATGTTATTTTTCTGATCGAGATCACGATAAAATGTGAGGGGAGTGGTTCTACTGATTAGAGGATGAAAGATAATTCTTTAGAAAGATCAGATATTTGACATAGAAAATTTTGAAGATGTATAGATAGTCATCGGCCATGGGTAGCCTCATGTATATTTTTGAGATATCACACAAATTTGGATAGAAATGTTAGTAAAGATAGAATAAGAACAAGAATAAGATGGTGAAAGAGAGGATCCAACATGATTTGATGAGACTTTATTAGAGATGATGATGAGAGATGGATGATGCTTCGCTTATCAGGAATTGGGATTTTAAAAGGGCTTACTTACCTTATGTTTGATAACACACATAAATACGATGCATCAAGGTATACACAACCAAGATGGTGTTGCACAATCTAGTGTGATGGACTTTGACTCAACAATCAGATAGGAGTACTCTTGTTCACACCTAGTATATGGAACTCTGCTTAGAGTGCAGTTCAGACATTCCAAATATCTCAGACCAAAACATAGAAAGGAAAGCCTCCCTATGTGGTCAACAAGACACCTAAAACATCCTCCCTACAAAAAAAACAAAGCATGCATGACCAAGTTTATATTACAAGAATATCCAATAATCACAACAAACAAAAGATAATGATCATTGCCCCATTCCTTTCTCTCTAAATCATTTTGTTTAGACATCATCGAGAGGTCAGTGGAATGAGTGCAATAAGATAAATCAAAAGAAAATATCAAGTACACAAACAAACCAATGTTCTTCATACCTATAGCCAAAGAGATTTGTTTTGAGGATAAGAATATGAAGTGATTGTTGAAGATAATACCCATTGTAGGAAGGATGCATCCTAGGAAATGTTAGTGGACGGTGGAAATTTGTTTTGTTTAGGATAAGGCTATTGATATAAGGTCGATTGACATGTTTTCAAATGATCAAGAGTTTGATTTTGCATTTAAAAGTTTGTTGTTTCGATTTTGATTTTATGTTTGAAGTTTTCTTTTGCTGATTGTTGTGGTTGTTTTTATTTGTATTGCCAAAGGATGATGGTGACGATTGATTTATTATGGATTATGTTTATTGCGGGTGAAGTGAAATGAGATAGATAGATTTTTTCAAATATTTGGATGTTTTTTTTTTTGAAATATTTTTTTAGGGTGTTTTTGGTATTTTCAAGATTTTGCAAATGTTTTGATTTTCCAAATTTTCAAATGTTTTTCTGTTTTCTGAGATTTTATGAATATTTTTGGATTTTGTGTCTTGGGGGCTAATCAAAGATTAGCCTTGCCTACGTTTAAGCTCAGAGATGATGTAGTTTAGATAACATGTTTTTGACATTTTTTTTTTCTGATTTTAATGAATGTTTTGGGATTTTGATATGATTTTGGATGTTTTTGGATTTTCTTGGTTTTGGCAATTTGGATATGGATATGTGTGATGATATTAGTGATATTTTGGGGACTTTGTTAAAAACCAATATAAGGTTGATTTATCAGATTGATGGATTGATGATGATAACATTGTTGAGGATACACAACAATGCAAGGATAGTTTTAAGCCACACAAGGATTAGGATGGACATCCCAAAATGATGAGGGATTGATTGGATTTGATTGATTGATTGATTGATTATGATAACATTGTTGAGGATATACAAAAATGCAAGGATAGTGTTAAGCAACACAAGATTGGGAAGGATATCCCGAGATGATGATGGATTGATTGGATTTGATTGATCAAGATTTTGAAGCTTGATTTGGAAAAAAATTGTTTGAATGATTTGATGTGATGCTAAAGTGAAAATTAGATGTGACTGATATTGATTGTTTGGATTGATGTTCAATGAAAGATAAAACTTGATAAGGAACATCTTCTCGTCAAAATGTGCCAAGTGCTAGTGTTTTGGATTTTTTTGGCTCACAAATGCTTTGACCAATTTGAATTCATGTTTTCCAATGTTTAGATCACCACATAAGTTGGAAGATATAGATCAAGATTTATTCCCAAAGCAAGATGTAAATATCTACCCCCAATTTCTAGAAATGTATGGACTGCCATGGGTGGATGCTTGGATAGGTGTATGGATGGAGGGATATGGATTATCCTGTGATAAGGTAAGGTGCTCAAACAAAGGATGCTCATTTGGATAATTCTTCATGGCTCAGATAATGTTGGGTAGCATAGGATCAATGAAAATGGCCCATGTCAATGTTTTTACCATAAGCAAGTATAAAGTGTGCACCAAACTTTGTCAAGATCAAGATAATGTGGAAGATGGATGTAGATGGATGAAAATGGATTGGATAAATTGTTCATGGAGGAAATGGATTTATAATGGATAATATGGATGGAATTTTGGATTTATTATGGATGGGATGAGACGCTTCCACCTGAATTAGCACACATAGATGCTCAATTCTACACATGATGCTTTTTTTCTAGGTTCTCATCATGGTACTTGTCCAAAGTGCCACCATCGTGGTTTTCACTGGAAGACAATTTTTTTTCTTTACTGTTTTCAATCCTTTTTAGATTTTTTTGGATTATTATAGTTTTTGATTTTTGTGTTGTTTTTGAAAGATTTTAAGCTCATACTAAACAACCTAATGGTGCTAAAATAGATGTTTCTATCATAATGTGCCACTGATATCCTACTTGAAGAAGTTTCTTTGCTAAGATACATGCACTTGAAAGCAACTTTTGAGATTCCCGATCTGCTTTGTTGATACCGGAGCTAACTTTTCCTTTATGTGTACATTGCAATAGTGTGCCTTCTGAATCCTTATGATGAAGGGTGGCTACTAGTACATGGTCAATGTGAGAATTGGATATCAGGCATGGAGGTGTGGATGGAGTGTGTTTAGGAATAAAAGATGGATTGGTTGATAGTTTGGAACCTTTGACTCTCCAAACTTGGGAAGATGAGAAATGATGGGTGGATACAAAAGTGTGCTTGGAATGAGGAACAACAACTTGATATAATTTTTACGTTGCTTGAGAATCTTGCTTTTTCTTTTGTGGATGTCTTTGATGGATACTTTTCACTTTTTATTTTTCCCCATAGTTTCTTTGACTAATGGAGATTGATAGGGATAATCTTTCTTTGTATTCTCTGGTATCTATGTGTATTTGATTTGTCCTCTATGCTTCTCAACTTATTTTTCTTTGATGATGTTCCTTTTTCTTTGATCCACACCCTTCTTTTGATGCTGGTCCCAATTTTTGGTTGGGGTGATGGGTGGATGAAGATTTGTGGTGTGGCTGGTTGTAGTATTAGAATCGGTTTCATCATAAGGATTCTTTGTGCTCCTTGTGTCAACGTTTGCTTGAGACATAGTTTCCCCTAGTATGGTGGTAGTAGCACCTTTGTTCCTTGATTTGACTTGTTTTGAGATGTCTTGTTTAGTAATTCTTCTCTGATAAATGTCTACTGTAGATGATGTTATTTCAATTTGTTGCTCTGTTGACTTTGGAATATCATGTTCTATCTGACCTATTTCCTTGAGTGGATAATGTTGGATATCTTCATACCTGATGTCCCCAATCTAAATTTGGGATATATATAATCCCAATGTTGACAACTCAATTTGAATGTAGGAATCAATAACCTGCTCTTTTTGTGTAATAATGTCAGCAATAAAGGAATCTTGTTCTAAATGAAGATCATCTTTGACTCCATTCACAAGAAGCATCTCATGGGTAGATCGAGGAGTATGTTCTATGTGGATTTGATCATCATCTGTGAAATCTTGTAGAGATTGGAGAGTATCCATTAGATCATTGTAGTAGCTTGGAGATACAAATTTTTGATCTTGAATTATTTCAGAATTGCTTTCAACATCGTTTGGATCAAGTTCTTGACATGGGTCATTTTCAAAGGATGGATTGCTTATAAATTTTTCTTGGATATCTTCATTATGAATGAGAAGTGGCTCAATATCCTCTTGATCATTGAGTAGGCTTGGATAAAATGTTGAGTTGAAGATTCCTTCAATATCTGCAACCATGAGGTTGAAGGATGTCAATATGTCTTGGAAAGGGCCATTGCTAGACTTTGGTGAAAGATGTTGATCATGCTTTGGAATGAATTATTGAGATATGTCCTCTAACTCATTGGATGATGTAGAGGTATTGTCAAAATGATCATTGGTGGAAGGATCACTGATTATAGGATAAATAATGTTAACACTCCTTCACATAGATCATTGTTAGATGTTGTTGAGGGGCTCTTATCATGATGAAAAAGTGACTCTTGATGTATGTTGAGTTGATCTTTGGATGAGGTAGAAACATCTTCAAGGTGCTCATTGATGGATAGATTTTGATCATTGTTTTCAACAATTGTGGTGGGGAGATTTTCAATGCTATCACTAGTGGTTGAATTTTTTTTGTTCCCAATAGTTATTACTTTTTTATCAATAAGGTCTTGGATGAGATTTTTGAGTCGAATACAATTTGATGTTGTGTGTCCCTTGATTTTATGGAAATCACAAAGGTGATTTTCATTGTACCATGGTGGTTTCACTAAGGGCTCTTGATAATTTTCATAGGTGGGAATTGTGATGAGTTTTTCCTACACCAACTGTTGCATGATCGATTTGATTGGTTTCCCAAGTGGTGTGTATTTTCATTCCTTACCTTGTGAGATTTGTACTTTAAATTAACCTTGTTGTGATTGATTTTGGAGATGTGGTGATTGATCTTTGAGATGTGGTGATTGATCTTCGAGATGTGGGAGTTGGATTTGTTGATGTGGTCGATCTTGATATCTAACTTCTTGACATTGGAGATATTGTTCTTGATGTGGTTGTGGACACAAATCAATGCTTTGATAACATGGTTTAACCAATGGAAGAGTGTATTGATTTTTGGGTGGAGATGTCTCTTGGTGGAATGGATCAACTATTTTGGTAAGTGTAGCAGTTTGATCTCACAAAATTTGATCTTGACACCCTTGATATAGTTGATTTGGTTTCTATTCAAGTAGATTTGGAATGTATGCTTGTTGTGTTTGTATGGGATCATGGACAAATTAATTTTGGACAATGTTCTGATTTGGAATGATGTTTAGATTTTGCATTATAGGTTGAAATTGAACATTGTTGTGGTTGGGAATCCCATTTCCTTGATCTAGGTAACTTTGATTTTGCATGGTGTTACCTTGACTTGGATCAATACATGCAGTCATTAACATCTTGTTTGGACTTTGAAAAGAATTCATATGATTCACAAACATATCCATCCCAAAGTTTACCAAGTGTGGATTTGAAATGTTCATGTTTGGTAAACTTGTACTTGGTATATTCACATTTGGTATGTATGGATTTGGTGGGATAATGTTGTTTTCTTGAATATTCATGCATTGATTGTTTGGTTGATAGATTTGTAGGTTCGGAATTTTATTTAAATCTACCATAGGGAAAGGTATTCCAACATTTAGACTAGGAATACTCACATTTGTTGTACCATTGAGGTTTGTAGGAGATAATGATCCCATGTATGGTTTGTATAAATGTGAGTTTTGATAATCCATTGGTTTTGTAAGGCTTTGATAGTCTCATTGACTTAGATCAATCATGATGTATGGAGAAAGTTTATATTCCATGTTCCTCTTCTGATTTGACCTTGTTGACCTCTAAGGGGTTTAGAACCAATGATGAGATGACTGATGAAAGGGTGAATGATATTGGTGTTGAACTTTTAGGAACCTTGGAGGAATACTAGACTTTAGGACTTTTGGATTTTTGATTTTGGGTTTGATTTGGATTTGATTTGGATTTGATAACATTTGAACTCATAAACTCCAAGAGGTTGGATGTTGTCTTGGAATAAACTTGTCCACAAGATGATAATTAAACTAGGTGTATGAGGAAGGATTCATCCATACTCATTCAGCCAACCAAGGTGATTTTATGTTGATTTGAAGGATTTTACCAAAAGTATAGTATGAATGATTTTTCCAATGGTTCAAAAGTTGTTTGTGATATGGGATTTGATGAAATGATTGGTTGTTTTGATCCTAAATTAACCTAAGAGGGACTTTTTTACAAGACCAAGGTTTTGAAGAACATGCTTTTCCCTAAGAGTACTTCAAACCAAAAGATCAATGTTTGCTCAAAAGACCATAAGACAAAAGATAAAAAAGCACATGTGTGGGGTTCAATTGATTTCATCTTGATTAATGAATTGCTTTTACCACATCCAATGTCTTGCTTAAGTTTCCAACTGAATGTCTATGTCTCAATTTCTTTTCATCCCACAAGGTCCATTATATGGAAATCAAGAGAATCAAGACAATAGTTCCCTAATGTTGACTTTAGTGAGAGAAAATTGAGATATAAATCTGAATACTTAGAAGCCTCTAACGATGAAATCCCAAGGGCAAGCAATAGAACTTGGATTTTTTCAAAGATATTTGCTCCCTCTAAAGGGTTTGAAATTTGATGTTCATGTTGAATGTTTGTTTTTCTGTGTTTTAGATCAATCAAAGTGTTTTGATTCCAAAGTAAAGCAAAATATTATGGATGAGAGACAATATTTATTGAGTTCCCACTTGGATAAATCCAGCTATGCCTACTCTTAGTGGATGATTAGATGATTGACCACACTAGCTCCCCTCTATGACACATGCTTCTTAGGTCAGCCAAGCATCAGTACTCATGAAACTCCCATGGTATACTTCTCATCTCTACTAAGAGTCATAAAAATGTGGGACGACTTTAGAATGATCATTCTTGCACCAACAAATAGATAAGGATTTTGGCCTTTATACAAAAAGTTCTCATATAGGAATTTCGTTCATGGGGGATCATCCATATGGCAAGATACCATTGCTTCCTAGTGCAGGAGCACCCATAGGTTACCATAGTTTGTCTAGAAGGTCATGTTTTGGCAATTTGTTTAGGCCAACTTATCATGTATTCATGTTTATTTATGGTTGTGCCTTAGTGGTATTTTTAATTAGGTGTTGATCATCTGATCAAGGTCATGTTGACCATTGGATAGGCTTAAGGTTTTTGTGCAAGTGAGGTTTTGACCTTTTAGACCTTTTAGGAGTTTCTTTTCAAATTCTTGCAAATAAGCTCAATGGAGTCTACAAGCGGCCTAGGTGAGTCCAAAGGAGAAGGTAACTATTTTAGAGACCCTATTTATGGGATGCCTCGACATTGGAGTGTGGTTGGAAGCATTTGTTATGTTTTGAAGTTTTGAAAATTCAAGAAAAGTAGTTGTGTTTAAGAGTGAATTTTCTGATTTTTGCTTGAAGTGAGGTTTTGATGGATTGATCATTGCACTGTAATTTGTGTAGGGTGTAGAGTAGTTTATCTTCAAGTGTGTGACATTAGTTAGTTTCTTTATTCAATTTCAAGCATTGTTTGTAAATAGTTTTGATTTCATATTGTTGCTAGTCTGAACCAAGCAGTTTTGTGAAAATGGAGTGTTAGTTCACTTTCCCAACATACAAATTGTACGACCCTTTGGGAACAATGACTAGACTCCATGTATGTACATATGGTAGGGTTTAGGGCCTTTGAAAACATAGGAGTTGTTGTGGAGGTCTTGCCCTAGGCGAGCCAGGAAGAGTCCGGCTAGGAAAGACTTTAGTGCAAAGCACTTAATTTGCAGGGGTGTCAAATTCTTGAAAAATTATCTTTTGGAGAAGGTAGATAAGTTCCTTTCCAAGACTTAACATGGAGGAGGAAGCTCCATCAATCCATCTAGTGTGAGAAATACCTAACAGTTTGCAGTGAAGTTAGGGAAGGGTTTGTAAAGGCCTAGTTTTGCCAAATTGTGGGTTAAGCCTTTGTACAGACAGCTGAGACCCAAGACCCAAAAAATCTTTGAGAGGTGTTCATATGAACTAGGAATCCCAAGAAAAGATTGGGTGTTCTTTGGAAATATTTGGAGAACTAACCTAATTTCTCAGAGTAGGACGCCTAATTGGGGCTCCTAGGGCTAGTAGCCTTTTAGGCCTAAATGAGGGTTTGGTGGAAGCGAATAAGAAATGGAGTTAGGCGGACCTTCAAGAACCAAAATAGGATGGATTGAAGTCATGAGAAACACCTCCACACCCCTGCACAACTAAATTCAAGATTTTGGAGGATTGTAGTCTTTAGGGTGGATTAAGGGCTAAGGTTATAATTGCAAGATTGTATCAAGGTGGACTTGGTAGGAGGAATTATATTGGTAGTTGGGGTTTGCAAGACAAAAATAGGGGATCCTAAGTAAAGGAAGGTACTATAGGTTGTAGTGGTGGAGTGTGACACCTTAGAGGTCATCCAAACAAGACCTAGAGCATGAATCAGTGATTGATTCATCCAACCTCCCTATCAAATTGGTATCAGAGCAACAAAAGATTTGGCATAGAATATTATATGTCAGAGATTGAGTCTAGTGGTTCTATAGACATGGTGAAAAATGTAGAATTGGTGAAGGTCGAAGGATAGGAGGAAGACAACAGGCTATTGAGGGAAAGAATAGCTCAACTTGAGAAAGCAATGCATAATGTGCAAACCAAGACCGATGAGGTCAGTGATAGGTTGGAAGCAAGGGTACCCAAGAGTGAAGAGGTTGCAGAGGAAGAAAAGATCCCTAAACCTGACCCTGTTTTGCAAGAAGATCCTTTCTTGAAGGCATTGAAGGCTTTGAGTGGAAAAGCACTTAAAGGCATACCATTGTTTAGTGGGAAAAGGGAAGTTGATCTAGTCATCGATTGGATAGAGGGAATGGAAAATCATTTTGAGTGTGATGGAGTCACTGAAGCACAAAAGGTGAAGGTGGAAAAGTCAAGATTAAGAGGTTCTTCCTTGACATGGTGGAAGTTCATTTAGACAGAGAGGGAAAAGGAAGGCAAGAAGCCTATTTCTACTTGGAAGGGAATGGTTTCCAAAGTGAGAGAAGCATACATGCCAGATGATTATGAAATTCAGTAGCACAAGAAAAGATAGAGCTTGAGACAAAGAGACCAAGATGTAAATTCCTATACGAAGGAGTTTCAAAAACTTTGCATGAGGTCTAATGTATCTGAGGATGAAAATCTTAAGGTGGCTATATACCTTAATGGTTTGAAGTGGAACATTCAAGAGGATATGACTCTTCTAAGTCCCAAAACATTGCACCAATGCTATCAATTGGCTATAAATATTGAAGAGAGGAGTAAGAGAAAACAAGACCAGGCTTCTAAGAGCAGAGGTAAAGGCAGAGATCAAAGAGGACATAGAGGTGGATACCAAGGTAGAGGGACTGAACAAAGAAGTCAGGGAGAATCTAAACTCACAGAGCATGGAAGTGAAACAACTTCTAGAGGAGGTTATGGAAGAGGTAGAGGACCTCAAGGAGGTTCAAATAGAGGAAGAGGAGTAGGCAGAAGTAAATCATACTTTGCTAGTATGAAGTGTTACAACTATGGTCAAGTAGGACATCCAGCTTATAGGTGCTCGGAGAAAGCATCTTCATAAAATAAAGAAAAGAGAGTAGCATATGCTCAAGAGGAAACCATGAGTATCAAGTCACTAGAGGCTAGTCACATAGAATCAAAAATGGGGGAGAACCTGATGTTTAGAAGAGTTATAATCAGACAACTAGTCAAGGAGGATCCAAAGCAAAGGAGAGCCTTATTCAGGGTAAGATGCAAAATACTTGGAAAGGTGTGCAAGGTTATAGTGGATTCAGGGTCTACTGATAACATTATCTCTAAGGAGGTAGTGAGGAAGTTAAAGTTGGAAAAAGTACCCCATAATAACCATTACATGGTGACATGGTTGAACAAAGGGCATAGTGTTCTTGTGAATGAAAAGACAACAGTGGAGTTCTCCATTGGAGGGTACAAGGAAAAGTTGATTTGTGATGTGTTGCCCATGGATGCATGTCATCTTGTATTGGGAAGACCATGGCAGTATGACAGAGGAGCCATCTATGATGGAAAGGAGAACACTATCTCATTCAAGAAGGATGGAATGACATTCAAATTGCAGTCACTATCAGATGAGGAAGAAGGACAGTCAAAGACCCCTAGTGTCTTGTTAAGTAGTGGGAAGGAGTGAATCAACACTCTACAACAAGAAGGGGAAGGATATGTGGTCATGGTACAACCCAAGGAGGAAGATAAGACTAAGAAAATAGTCATACCAGGAGCAGTCCAAAAGTTGCTTGAATAGTTCAAGGACATAGTCAGTGATGGAACACCAAAAACCTTACCTCCAAAGAGAGCCATCAGTCATCAGATTGACTTCATACTAGGGGCTTCATTGCCAAACAAAGAAGCTTACAAGCTTACACCAGATCATAACCTAGAAGTAGCTAGACAAGTGCAGGAGTTGTTAGACCAAGGACTAATTAGGAAAAGCATCATTCTGTGTGCAGTACCAGTGGTCTTAGCAACCAAGAAAGGTGGTAAGTGGAGGTTATGCACTGATTCTAGGGCTATAAATAGAATTACAATTAGATATAGGTTCCCTATTCCTAGGATTGAGGATTTGATGGATTGTCTTTGAGGAGCTTAGTATTTTACCAAGTTGGATCTCAAGAGTGGATACCATCAGATTAGAATCAAAGATGGGGATGAGTGGAAGACAGCCTTCAAGACAACTGATGGGTTATATGAGTGGAGAGTTATGCCATTTGGCCTCTCAAATGCCCCTAGCACATTCATGAGGCTCATGAATGAAGTGCTTAAGGATTTCACAGGTATATTTGTGGTGGTATATCTAGATGATATAATCATCTTTAGCAAGACAGCAGAAGAACATCTAAATCATGTGGAGTTGGTTCTTAAAAGATTGCAGGAGGAGAGGTTAGCCATCAACTTAGAAAAGTCTGAATTCTTCAAACAAGAGCTTATGTATTTGGGGTTTGTAGTATCCAAAGGATCATTGAAGATGGACCCAAGCAAGGTGGAAGCTATCCTAAATTGTCCTACACCAACCACTGGGACATAGGTAAGGAGTTTTCATGGGTTAGCTCAATTTTATAAGAAGTTTATAAGGAAATTTAGTGGCATATGTGGACCAGTACTTGATACAATCAAAGGTGGCCTAAAAACTAAGTTCAAATGGACTCTTGAAGCTGAGAAGGGTTTTGAGAAACTAAAACAAGAAGTGGCAACTCAACCCATCCTTTTGTTACCTAGTTTTGATAAGTTATTCATTGTGGAATGTGATGCCAGTGGAATTGTAGTAAGAGGAGTACTAAGCCAAAAAGGCAGGCCTATAGCTTTCTTTAGTGAAAAGCTCAATGAAGCTAAAAAAAAGTATTCTACCTATGACCTAGAACTGTATGCTCTAGTACAGTCACTTAGAAAGTGGAGGTATTATCTCCTACCTAAAGGTTTTGTAGTGTTTACTGATAACCAAGCACTTAGCTACATCAACACACAAGAGAAGTTGAGAAATAGACATTTGAAATGGATGGAATACCTCCAAGCCTTTGCATTTACCATCAAGCACAAGAAGGGATAGTTGAACAAGGTGGCATATGCATTAAGTAGGTGGTTGCTGACAGTGCAAGAGATACAAATAAAGAGCATTGGGATAGAAAGTTTCAAGGATCTCTATGGAGAAGATGAAGACTTCTCAGAGGCATATAAGGTATGTTCTAATTTTGAAAATCACGTTCATAGTCAATTATCAAAGTATACATTGCAGAGTGGACTTTTGTTCAAGGGAAATTAGTTATGTGTTCGAAAAGGTTCAATGAGAGAATCTTATCCAGGAGAAGCACAATGGTAGTCTTAGTGGTCATTTTGGTATCAACAAGACACTGGAATTAGTGCAGAGGTTCTATTATTGGCCCAAGTTGCCAAGGGATGTCAGAAGGTATGTGGAGCAGTGTGTAGTTTGTATGAAAGCCAAGGGGGGAGCTAGTAATGCAGGTTTGTATCAACCTCTACCCATTCCCAATAGACCATGGGAATGCATTAGCATGGACTTTGTGGTAGGACTCCCTAAGACTAAGACAGGGTTTGATAGTGTCTATGTGGTGGTAGATAGGTTCAGTAAGATGAGTCACTTTTTTCCTTGCAAGACCACCCATGATGATAGCTATATTGCTCATCTTTTCTTCGAAGAGATTGTGAGGATCCATGGATTGCCATTGAGCATTGTCTCAGATAGGGATGTGAAGTTCATGAGTCAATTTTGGAAGACTCTATGGAGTAGATTAGGTACTAACTTGTCTTTTGGATCAGCCTACCATCCTCAAACAGATGGATAAACTGAGGTGATAAATAGAGTGTTAGGTAACCTTCTCAGGTGCCTCACCAAGGAGTATGGATAGACATGGGACTTGGTCATATCACAAGCTGAATATGCCTACAATGACAGTGTGAATCGGACCATAGATAGAAGTCCTTTTGAAGTAGTGTATGGAATGCTTCTAAGAGGTGTGTGTGAACTCAAAGATCTAGGAGATATGGAGCATAGGAGTGGCCATGCAGAGGATTTCTCTTAAACCATGAAGGAGATTCAGGAGCAAGTGAAAAAGACAATCACAGAGGTTACTCACAAGCTGAAAGCTAAAGGTGGATATGTCTAGAAAGGATCTCCAATTTGTAGTGGGTGACTATGTCATGGTCCATCTAAACAAATCTAGGTTGTAGAAAAGAACATCAACCAAGTTGTAGATGAAGAGAGTGGGACCATGTCAAGTGTTAGAAAAATATGGAAAGAATTCCTACAAGGTGGAGCTACCTGTAGACTTAGGCATTTAACTAGTGTTTAATGTGGCTGATTTGATCAGGTATAAAGGACCAGTTACTGACTTGGATCAGAAAAATGTGGATGTCTTGAAGGATGTGAGTAACTCAGCCTTACCTCCTAAAGACAAGCTACAAGCAGAGATGATCTTAGAATCAAGGGTGAAGAAGTCTACCCAACATAAGGAATACATGGAACATCTCATCAAATGGAAGGACAAACCAGAATCTGAGGCTACATGGGTGGATGAAGCTCAGTTCAAGAAATAGGGTATTGATTTATCTCTGATCTCCCCCACATTCCTTAGTGTTTGTGCAGAGGGGGGAAGAATGGTGTAGGAGCACCCATAGGTTACCATAGTTTGTCTAGAAGGTCATGTTTTGGCAATTTGTTTAGGCCAACTTATCATCTATTCATGTTCATTTATGGTTGTGCCTTAGTGGTATTTTTGATTGGGTGTTGATCATCTGATGAAGGTCATGTTGACCATTGGATAGGCTTAAGGTTTTTGTGCAAGTGAGGTTTTGACCTTTTATACCTTTTAGGAGTTTCTTTTCAAATTCTTGTAAATAAGCTCAATGGAGGATACAAGTGGCCTAGGTGAGTCCAAAGGAGAATGTAACTATTTTAGAGATGCTATTTATGGGATTCCTCGGCATTGGAGTGTGGTTGGAAGCATTTGTTATGTTTTGAAGTTTTGAAAATTCAAGAAAAGCAGTTGTGTTTGAGAGAATTTTCTAATTTTTACTTGAAGTGAGGTTTTGATGGATTGATCATGGCACTGTAATTTGTGTAGGGTGTAGTGTAGTTGATCTTCAAGCATTGTGTGACATTATTTAGTTTCTTTTTTCAATTTCAAGATTGTTTGTAAATAGTTTTGATTTCATACTGCTGCTGGTCTGAACCAGGCAGTTTTGTGAAAATGGAATGTTAGTTCACTTTCCCACTGTACAAATTGTACGGCCCTTTGGGAATAGTGAATAGACTCCATATATGTACATATGGTAGGGTTTAGGGCCTTTGAAAACATAGAAGCTACTATAGAGGTCTTGCCCTAGGTGAGCCAGGAAGAGTCCATCTAGGAAAGACTTTAGTGCAGAGCACTTAATTTGCAGGCGTGTCAAATTCTTGAAAAATTATCTTTTGGAGAAGGCAGATAAGTGCCTTTCCAAGACTTAGCATGGAGGTGGAAGTTCCATAAATCCATCTAGTGTGAGAAATACCTAACAATTTGCAATGAAGTCAGGGAAGGGTTTGTAAAGGCCTAGTTTTTCCAAATTGTGGGCTAAGCCTTTGTATGAATAGTTGAGACCCAAGACTCCAAAAATATTTGAGAGGTGTTCATATGAACCAGGAATCCCAAGAAAATATTGGGTGTTCTTTGGAAAGATCTGGAGAACTAACCTAATTTCTCAGAGTAGGAGGCCTAATTGGGGCTCCTAGGGCTAGTAGCCTTTTAGGCCTAAATGAGGGTTTGGTGGAAGCAAATAAGAAATGGAGTTAGGTGGACCTTCAAGAACAAAATTAGGATGGATTGGAGTCATTAGAAACACCTCCACACCCCTGCAAAGCTAAATTCAAGATTTAGGAGGATTGTAGCCTTTGGGGTGGATTAAGGGCTAAGGTTAGAATTGCAAGATTGTACCAAGGTGGACTTGGTAGGAGGAATTATGTTGGTAGTTGGGGTTGGAAAGACAAAACTAGGGGATCCTAAGTAAAGGAAGGTACTATAGGTTGTAGTGGTGGAGTGTGACACCTTAGAGGTCATCCAAACAAGACCTAGAGCATGAATCAGTGATTGATTCATCCAACCTCCCTATCACTTCCCTTCTTTTCAGAACTTTTAGCTCTAAAAAATGTAGGTTTGAACCACGAAAGGTTGCCAAGATTTCACAATGTTTTAGGGTAACAGACAAGGTCAAAATATTTTGACCTTCTACTCTTCAGGTGCTGCTAGACCTAGGCGGGTGTACCTATATGAATTGGGCAGACTTGACTTATGATTATTCTTGAAATGTTTTTCCCATAATGGCAGAGGAGTGGAAAAATGAATTCAATCTTAATACAAATAACAATCTTCTAAATCTAAATCCTAAAATGCTCAATTAACAGATGTAAAAAAAGTAAATGAATCTGAATGGTGAAATGTAGAGACTAATGCCTTATTGGGTCAGTAGAGTCAACTGAAATCTAGATGAGCAACTTTCTTCCTGACAGAAACTCAAATTATTTGGAATATGTTTTGTTTATAACTTGTATAAACATGCAAGACTGTGACTAATAAGTTCTACTTTAATAATCCATATGAATTTCCCTGATTACTGTGATCAACCAAAAGGATTTAATCTCTTCTTGAAAGAATCAATCAGTTAACCACACAGAAATAGCAAATGTGCCCTAATAAATTGAATATAAACTTGTTATACCCAATTAAACAACTAGAAAGCATCAATCTTGGAGACAACTTAGTAATACTTTTAATAAATTTAACAGACAATTAACACAAGAAATGAGCTGCAACATCAACTGATTCTCATTAAAATCTCCATTTTGAAATCATACATCATAGTCCTTGTTTGTTGGAAAAAATCTATCCAACTATATATTCTCTACCTTAACTACTCCAAAAATCTAAAAAATCATCCTCAATTTACAATCGGGAATGAACATTTATACACCAGCATCTGAATAGGAACATGATTTCATATTCCAATGTTAGAAAATAGTTGCAGTCGTGCCAATTAATCATCACTGAAGTAGTCACTGAAACAACCCAGTAAGTATGCTGAAGGCAATTAAATTGTTGTCTGCCCATGTTCTTATTCGCTTTCGCCGTGACCACTTGTTCGCTATGGCAAAGTCAAGAAGTATCCTTTTGTCCCCTTTGCATTTCGCCATGACCTTATGCCATCAGTGATATGTCATACATCTTACATTATGTTTCATCGAGAGCCCCATGTTACGCTCCTTCCAATCACTGAGACATAAGATATCTCTCACCGATGCATTCTTTTGTTTCGTTTAGAGTCGCCGTAACATTTTGAAATCGGCAAGACCTCTCACAGAGCATACCATGTTTCACTGAAAGTTCCCTCATTCATCTTGAGTCACTGAGACAAGAGAAAATTCTTGCCAAGAAGCATTTCCCATTTTCCTTTGCCAAGACTCTTCAAGATCGGGGAGAGGTCCCAAAGAATCCACTGAGTTACACCGAAACATCTTGAGCACACCCTAGATTGCCAAGAGAAATCAACTCTCATACTGATAGAGACCTTCATTGTACATTATCGGCGAGACATATCAATGTCGGGGAGACCTCTTGTAGAATGCTTTCAGTCATACTGAAATTCTTCATCTAAACTGAGTCGCTGAGACAAGTCAATTCTCACGCCGAGAAAGACCCTTTTGTTTTCCATCGGCGAGACATATCAATGTCGGGGAGACCTCTTGTAGAATGCTTTCAGTCATACTGAAATTCTTCATCTAAACTGAGTCGCTGAGACAAGTCAATTCTCACGCCGAGAAAGACCCTTTTGTTTTCCATCGGCGAGACCGAAGGTCAATCGCCGAGACCTCATACCAATATCGCTAAATCCTACCGATATTCTCCTTTCATCCTTAGGTCACCAAGACAATGTCAACCTCTCACCAAAAACCATTCTTTAGACATTGTCGGCAAGACCCAACAGGCTGGCAAGGACTTTACATTAAAGCTCATAAGTCTTACCGAAGTGAATCCTCCCACCACCGATCAGTGAGACAATAAGACCTCACTATGACTTCACACCGAAAACCTCTTGTTTGGCTGAAGTGAAACAACAAGTATTGTTTGGTGAAACTCCTCCTGATATGTATTCCTTTATCAGCTGTCGGCAAGACAAGGTGAGTTCGCCAAGATGTTGCCCCAAATAAAATCTCTTGTCAATGAGCACCCCTTTGTCGCTGGTCAGTGAGACAATAAGGTCTCGCCAAGACCCTATCCTGAATACCATGACTTTGGCCAAAGTAAGTCCGCATGAGCTAAATGGTAAGACACATCGAGTTCACTATGACATTACATCGATGCTAAAATCTTTTGCCGATATGTTCCTCCTACCGTAGGTTGGTAAGAAATGAAGTACTCGGTGAAATATTACCCCGATGATCCTTGGCTCTTGCCGATACATCTCCCGCTACCTCTGGTCGGTAAGACATAATAATTTCATTGTTACCCTATACTGACGGTAGCATGCTTTGCCGATAAATGAATTTTATCCTGTTGTTGAGACAATGACAAAGTCCTGCCGAATGAAGAATGCACATGACTTCTGATTGTTGTGACATCAAATGAGTCTTGCTGACAGACCTGAAGCATACAAATGTTAGCACAAAAACAACATGGGTTGGGGAGGCAGCCATGAACCTATGCCGATAGGAACTGCAATATGGAAAATGCATGACCTGATGGATTTTGTGGGGCTACATGGGAAAAATAGAAGCAAAATGTACTCGTGGTGGGACTTATTTGGAACAATATGAATGTGAACAATATGTAAAATCATCATATTTTTACAGTTCCAATAGTGGCTCCATCTGGGAATGAATGATAGTGAGATCATTGCAAGGATCCATATCTTTGGGTGAGCAGACCAGACACAAAATGATGAGTAGTGAGGAGAAATGGAATGAATGGAAATGGAAATGAATGCAAAATGGAGATGGAAAAAACCCTAAATTACTATAGATGGAAAATTATTTTAAAGGAAGGAAAATCAAGATTTTCCATGTACTAGCAAGTCCTGTTCCTTTTAGTACCTAAGCTACTGTGCATGGAAAAGAATTTTAAAGAGGATCATCAAGAGTTGTCCATGCACCAACAACCCTTAATCCTTTGTGTGACTTAAGAGAAAAAATGTTTCAGAAATTTCCCATGTACATGCAATTCCTGATCTTCACCAGCCATATTCTGTAGATAGTATGAATCTTCTCCTTTCATTCTGACAACAACAAAAGGTCCCAGCCATAAAGCATTGAATTTCCCATGTTTTCCCTTCTCCTAGCACCTTGCGTTCCACATCAGTACCAGATCACTTTCTCCAAATTTCCTATCCTTTTCTTTTTTGTCAAATAGATATTTCATCTATGTATGCAACTTTATGTTTTGATTTTGGGCAACTCTCCTTATTTCATCAAGTTCAACCAATTGCTCCATCCTTTCCTCCATAGGTTCAGGAACATCCAAATCTTCCTGAAGGACAAAACTATAGACTGGTAACAAATTCTACAAAGGCATCCTGCCCTGTGTTCCATACACTAATTCAAATGGAGATTTCCCAATTTCCTTTTTCACTGTAATTCTATTAGCCCACATAGCTAGTCTTAATTTCAAATCCCAAGCCTTCTTTTTCTAACCTAACATTCTTCTTATAATCTTCATAAGACTTTTATTGCTAGACTCATCTTGACCATTAGCCCATGGATGGTAAGGAGCTGCATAAGAAATGGCAATACCATATGTGCTACAAATTTTTTTGAATTCATCCGATCTGAAACACATCCCATTGTCATTGATCAACCTCAGTGGTGCACCAAATCTGGTAATGATATTATCCATTAGGAACTGTGTCACCACCTTGCTTGTAGCCTGTTTAGTTGGGATCGCCTCTACCCATTTAGTAAAATAATCAATGGCCACCAGTATCCACCTATGTCCACCACTTGAATTTTCTTGTATCTCTCCAATGAAATCAATCCCCTATTGATGAAAAGGGGCATCAGCCTGTAAGGGTCAAAGTGGTAGAGCTCCCTGATACTTCATTTTTCTAGAGAATTTCTGGCAGGCTTCACATTTTCTTACATATGTAAAAGAGTCATTAAAAACCTTTGGCCAATAGTAACCTGCCCTGATAATTTTATGCACAGTTGTCTTTGCTGAATAATTTCCTCCACAAACTCCTTCATGCATTTCACTTAGGACATGTTTGGATTGTGATTCATCCATACATAACAATAGTATACCATCCCTATTCTTCCAAAATAGATCTCCATCCATGAAAACATACTTAGATGCCTACAACTTCAGCATTCTTTTCTGGTTGTCATTCAATCCCTCTGGACACTTCATGTATTTAAGATAATGCATGACATTTGTATACCATTGAGTATGCTCAATGCTTGCAATTGCATTCTCTCCCTCTATATTGAAAATTTGGTTTGCTTCAATGTTTGCTTCTGCCATTAATTTAGCCAAGCCATGACCTCTTACTAGCTTAGTAATTTGTATCTCCATGTCAAACTCTTGGATTTTTTTTAATCCATTTACATATTTTTCCTGTTACTTCAGACTGTGTTAGAATATCCTTGACAACTGCATGAGGAACATAAGCAACCACCCTTGCTCCAACCAGATATGGCCTGAAAGCTTTAACAACTTTCACTAGTGCAAATGCCTATGTTTCCATTATATCATACTTTAATTCAGACCCCTGTAATGACTTACTGAAGAAAGACACAGGCTGTTCATGACCATCCTCATTCTTTTGCAACATAACAGCATCAATAGTGTGCATTGAGGCAAATGAAAATATCTGGAAAGGCTTTGCAAAATTCAGAGACTTAAGGATAGGAGCTTCTTTGATGGCCCGTTTGATAGATACAAAAGCTTCCAAATCCCCTGCAGTCCATTCTAATTTTTGTCCTTTCTTCAACATCTTTGATATAGGATTTATGATCTCAGCAAAGTTAGAAACAAACCTCCTAACAAAATTAATCTATCCAAAGAATGACTATATAGCTTTGACAATTTTAGGGACATGAATTTTATCAATGGCCTCAACCCTCTTAGGATCTATCCTTATCCCTTCTTTTGAAACAATGTGTCCCAAGAGCTTACCCTCTATAACTGCAAAATGACACTTCTTAGGATTCAAGCTAATACCATATTCAAGGGCTTTTATAAATACCTTTTCCAGATGATGAACATGATCTTCAGCCTTCTTTGAGTAAGCAGTGAGGTCATCCTGATACACCACCATGATAACATTGATCAAATCTGCAAATGCCACATCCATAGCTCTTTGGAAGGTTGCCCCTGCATTAGTAAGACCAAATGGCATTCTTATGTATACATACATTCCCCAAGGAGTTGTAAATGTTGTCTTATATTGCTCAGATTCTTTAACCATAACCTGATTATACCCTGAAAACCCATCCATCATAGACAACAATTCACACCCTATCACCTTATGCAAAATAGCCTCCATATTGGGTAGAGGGTAATTATCTTTGAGGGATCCTATGTTTAGATTTCCGAAATCTACACACAACTTGATATTTCCATTTTTATTTCTCACAGGGACCAAGTTTGAGACCCACGTTGAATGTTTGATTGGTTTAATAATTCCCCCATCCCTGAGCTTTGCTAATTCTTCCTACATCTTAGGCTCCAATGTTGGATTTATGGGTCTTTGATTTTGTCTGAATGGCTTAGCATCCGACTTTAATGGTATTTCATGCTGAAACAAATCTTCCCTGTATGCTTTTAGATCTTCATAAGACCAAGCAAATACATGTTTATACTTTCTCAACAATTCTATCAACATTCTTCTAATTGCAGGGCTTATCTTTTTACCTATGTACACCTTTCTTGGTGCAATTTCAATTCCCAAGTTAACCTCTTCAATATCTTCCTTTCTAACTGGTGTTTGCTTCATAACAGATCGATCGTTTCCATCATACACCCTCTCTAATGCCACTAAGCCTTTAGGAAGATTATTTATTTTGAGTTGTAAGATTTCTTTACCAAATACCATTTGCTTCCCATCCACTTCTTCAACCAAGGAGTTAAAGTCAATTTCTTGGGCTTCATACTGATCTATACAGTGGAGGAATTTCAAAAGATCAGTATCATCATTAAAGACTTGCCAACTATATACGTTATCAGGCACAACATGCCTTGTCTTGAATTCAATTTGTGATACTCTAGCTAACGTAATGTCATCCCTTTTTAGTGCCACATTTGCTAGGAAATCAGTCATTATGTTCTTTGATCTATCTATCCACTCAATTGAGAAGGCATCAAAAAACTCAATTGTATCCCATACAACATTTCTATACTGCTTCAGTCTTTTGTGCTTTGCTACATACTTGGACTTAATTTGTGAAACAACCAACTCAGAATCCCCTAGTACAGTCAGCAACTTGATTTTGTGTTTCACAGCTATATTCAAACCTATTAACAAAGCTTCATACTCCACAACATTGTTTGTGCATTCAAATGCTAGCAGAAATGAATATTTAAATGTAACACCCTCAAGTGAAATGAATACTATCCTTGCTCCATTACCTTCTTGACTAAAAGCTCCATCAAAGTACATCTTCCACACACTGTTGTAGGTTTGTGCAACATGCTTCTCAATTGGATCACTATTGGTCAATTATGGCTGGGCTGGCTCTATATTGAAACTCCCAAGATCAACATCACAAAAATAGTTGATTTGATTTTGTGGTACACAGTCAATAAGCTGGTTCATCCTTGCCTCCCTGTACAACTTCACCTCTTGACCATTTACCAGAATTGTTGCATAAAATAGATCAAACTGGACATTTCCACCAATAGCTGACATCCATTGTCTTGATAAAAGCATACCGAACTGAGGAGGGGTGTCTATTACTGTTATATCAATATTGTAAGCCACTTGAGGATAAGCAACTAGCTTGACTTCAACATTTTTCATTATACCCACCACAGGAACATGCCGGTTATCCATTGCATAGTATTTCCCTTCATATGTATCCATCCACATGCCTAGTTGTTTCATCACTCCTACTAGCATAATATTCATGGTAGCACCAGAATCTATCATGCAATTTCTTAACAATTTGTTATTTATGAGTAATGTAGTGAAAAAAGGATCAACTTGTGGAGGACTTGTCAATACATTACTCAAGCAGATTTCTGGGACATTTACTTTATCCTGCTTATTTTTAGCAGCTATCTTATTTTTAGAATTTACATGTTTTTCATTTTCATTTGTTATCAATTTGATGCAGGAGCATCTAGTGGTGTAAGGGCAATCTTGCATCACTCAAAAATAGTTAAATTTCAATTTTCTCAGTTTTAGATGTTTTTACATTTTTGGATACCCTTTTTTCCATAATGAAATTCCCAATTTACGATTTTTATTTTCTATTTCTGGGTTGAAAGATATTGCAGTTTTAGTTGCCCAGATTTGCACCTAAAAATCTTCCAAGTTAGATTTGAGGCACTTAGAGTTCCTGGATCAGCCCTGAAACTTGCCAAAATTGGCATAGCAGATTTTGAGCGCATTCTTGACTTCAAGACCTTTCCAATGGTTCAAACGGCTCGCGAATCGGAGTCCCGAATCAAAAGTTATGGCCCCGAGCAGTTGGCGCACTTTCTAGAAGATACAATTGCAAATGTTCTTTTGAAATTTGAACTTCAAGTTGTAATTTTTCAGCGCCAAACTGCATAAACTCAAATTTGAATGTTTTTTTGGCTCCAAAATAAAGATGAGCTCTATTTATGGGCGGGTTTCTAATTTTTGGGTAACTTTTAGGGGACAAGCTCGCATATTGCGAAAGGGTTATTCTGTAGCTTTCTGTAACTTGCATGTGTTGTAGAACTTGAGGATTTCAGATCCTCTGCATGTAAGAAGCTCCATTTTCTGAATAATAAAATTATTCTCTTTTTTGTGGGTTACTTTCTAAGTCTTGGGTTGCGCCCTCATCACAATTGCACTGCACTGTCCCTGTATTCCTTAATTTTCATCATCTCAAGAAGTGGGACAGACATCTTTACCTGAGATAAAGCCTAAGTGAAGTCAAAAGAAGAACTCTCCATTTTAACCATTTTCTTTTTCTCTGGCGCTTCTCCTTTGTTTTCTTCCTTTTCTCTTTTTCCTTGTTGATCAGGCTATTGCATTTCTTTGTGTAATTCTTTCACTTCCTCCTTGTGGATAGACTTCTGTTTACTTTCATCATATTGTTTATTTTTAGTTTTCTTCGAAGCTCCTTGTGTTATTTTTTGATCTTTCATAAAGATTCCCCTAGGGACACCTTCCTTCTCATTTATTGTCCAATTTCTTAAACAGTACTTACTCCTTGCTTCTTCAACTACAACAACAATTAATCTCTCTATCTCCTCTTCAGTAAGTTTCCTTATGCTACCCTGAGTAGGCATCTCATCAGAAAACTGCTCTGTATAATCTTCCTCAAAGTCAGAAAGGATCTGCTACTCAGCCATATGGACATTATATTTCTGATTTGAAACATCATACTCATAACCTTCATCCTCTGAAGATGAGTACCCTTCCTCCACATGGTGAAAAGTGTTTGAAGTCAAGTACACTTTATGATCTTCTCCACTGTCTCCCATCAACATTCCTTCCTCTTGCATTCTTTGGGCTACAACACAATAATCTAGGGAATGTGGCTTATCACAGACTTCATAGAAATAATTGTTATTTACCACATAGGCTCCCTTCTTTCTCAATGGATCAAGAGTTTCTTTGTTTCTAGGCCTATCTATTATAGGTTTTCCATCCTTCCAATTTGTGTTATAAGGCATGTCATGCAGCCTAGGCCTTTCATTCCTGTATGTGTTCTCCTATTTGTATTGATGATAATTGGTTTATTGAGGAGCCCTATGATTGTCTCTTTTATCAATTATACCAGCAACCCTCTTATTATTTTCAATTGTTAATGAGGTCTTTTGAGCTTTAGCCAAGTCTCTTGGGAACCTATTTCTCAGTTCATACCCTGTTTTAGGATCAAATGCATTCAAATAAATACTCAATGCCACAGATTCTGGTAATTTTGATCCAGGAGGTATTTTATTTTGCAATTTATTAAATCTTTGGTTGAAATCATAAATTGAATCATTCTATTTTTTCTGAATTCACATCAATTCATGAAGAGCAGCATCAGGTGCACTATGATTCCCATATTGTTCAAGGAATCGGTCCTGAAATATTTGGAGAGAATCAATAGAGGTTGTTGTAAGGCTATTGAACCAAACTTTGGCTTCTTCAATAAGTGACATCATGAATAACCTCATATGTATATCTTCATAAGGTACATCCAAATCTTGAATGAAGGCATTGAAACTCCTCAAATGGTCCTCAATAGAAATTGCACTACTTCCTATAAATTTAGGCACCAGACCCCTCCAACTGCCATCCATAGGGTAAGGGTATAATTGAAATCCCACCAAATCAAATTGTCTAATCATGGTGGTATACTGATGAGGAGGAGGGTTAAGTGGGTACTAGTATTGGTACACCAGGTTATTGTATTGTGTGTTGTGATGTGGCACATAATGCTGACCAAGAGGTGGATGTATATTTGTATGTTGTGTGGGAATATGAGGTGGGTTATTTGGCTGTCTGTATTGATTCCCAACTTGATGGTGAGGGACCCTAGCAGATCAGAATGCCCTGCACCATGATTACCCTGTTTATGAGGTGGTACATACTTTGAGGGGCAACCAGCTATGTGAGTAATATTCTGAGCTTTGTGCAATTTGAATTCTCTCATTGCTTGTATCATCTGAGCCTTTTCCTACTCTTCCCTCTCCTTTTTCTGAGATTCAAACCTTGCTTTAACTTCTTCATAAGTTAAAGATTCATAATATTCTTGAGGAGTTTCATGATCAGTGGGTCCATTCTGATTACCTTTCATTTTTTGATCATATTCATATTGAATTCTGATTCATTCAGCTTCGAGTTTGGCTCTAAACTCGGCCTGTTTCTGAGGATTGTAAAAAGGATTCTTTTGATCCTCCGGGGTACAAGGTTCTGCACTTGAACTATCTATCCATGTATCAAAACAATTATATGTTTCACCATGAGGTATTGATGATTTGTTTTTGTTCGTCATGCACATGTCCTTACTTACCCCTTTACCCTTGTCAGCCTTATCATTTTTGTTTGTCCACTTACTATTGCCAGCAGGAGCTCCAAAATGACCTCCCTTGTATTGAGATCTTCTTCCATTCATATTGCAATGTTTTATCAGAGTCGCCACTCACTTTCTTAAAAATGAGAAAATATTTGTTTTTTTACTATTCCCAGTGGATTTTTTTATTTTGTTTATGACTCTATGATTAAGGCACAAATTCTAAAGTTAATTCCCCAGCAGAGTCACCAATTTTTTAGCTTTCAAAAACGTAGGTTTGAACCACGAAAGGTTGCCAAGCTTTCACAACATTTTAGGGTAACAGAAAAGGTCAAAAGATTTAGACCTTCTACTCTTCAGGTGCTGCTAGACCTAGGCGGGTGTACCTATATGAATTGGGCAGACTTGACATATGATTATTCTTGAATTTTTTTTCCCACAATGGTAGATGGGAGTGGACAAATGAATTCAATCTTGATACAAATAACAATCTTCTAAATCTAAATCCTAAAATTCTCAATTAATAGATGTAAAGAAAGTAAATGAATCTGAATGGTGAAATGCAGAGACTAGTGCCTTATTGGGCAAGCAGAGTCAACTGAAATCTAGATGAGCAACTTTCTTTCTAACAGAAACTCAAATTGTTTGGAATATGTTTTGTTTATAACTTGTATAAACATGCAAGACTATGACTATTAAGTTCTACTTTAATAATCCATATGAATTTCCCTGATTACTGTGATCAACCAAAAGGATTTAATCTCTTCTTGAAAGAATCAATCAGTTAACCACACAGAAATAGCAAATGTGCCCTGATAAATTGAATATAAACTTGTTATACTAAATTAAACAACTAGAAAGCATCAATCTTGGAGACAACTTAGTAATACTTTTAATAAATTTAGTAGACAATTAACACCAGAAATGAGCTGCAACATCAACTGATTCTCATTAAAATCTCCATTTTGAAATCATACATCATAGTCCCTATTTGTTGGAAAAAATCTATCCAACTATATGTTCTCTACCTTATCTACTCCAAAAATCTAAAAAATCATCCTCAATTTACAATCGGGAATGAACATTTATACACCAGCATCTGAATAGGCACATTGTCTCATATTCCAATGTCGAAAAATAGTTGCGATCGGGCCAATTAATCATCACTGAAATAATCGCTGAAATAACCCAGTAAGTATGCCGAAGGCAATTAAATCATTGTCTGCCCATGTTCTTATTCGCTTTCGTCATGACCACTTGTTCGCTATGCCAAAGTCAAGAAGTATCCTTTTGTCCCCTTTGTGTTTCACCATGATCTTATGTCGTCGGTGAAATGTCATACAACATACATTATGTTTCATCGAGAGCCCCATGTTATGCTCCTTCTAATCGTTGAGACATAAGATATCTCTCACCGATGCGTTCTTTTGTTTCGTTCACAGTCGCCGTAACATTTTGACATCGGCAAGACCTCTAGCAGAGCATACCATGTTTCACTGAAAGTTCCCTCATTCATCCTAAGTCACTAAGACAAGAGAAAATTCTCACCGAGAAGCATTTCCCATTCACCTTCGCCAAGACTCTTTAAGATCGGGGAGAGGTCCTAAAGAATCCACTGAGTTACACCGACACATCCCGATCACACCCTAGATTGCCAAGAGAAAATAACTCTCATACCGATAGAGACCTTCATTGTACATTATCAACGAGACATATCAATGTCAGGGAGACCTCTTGTAGAATACTTTGAGTCATACGAAAAGTATTCATCTAAACTGAGTCGCTGAGACAAGTCAATTCTCATGCCGACAAAGACCCTTTTGTTTTCCATTAGTGAGACCGAAGGTCGCTCGCCGAGACCTCATACCAATATTGCTAACTCCTACTGATATGCTCCTTTCATCCTTAGGTCGCCAAGACAATGCCAACCTCTCACCGAAAACCATTCGTTAGACATCATCGGCAAGACCCAATGGGCTCGCCAAGACTTTACATCAAAGCTCATAAGTCTTACTAAAGTGAATCCTCCCACCACCGGTCGGTGAGACAATAAGACCTCGCTATGACTTCACATCTAAAACCCATTGTTTGGCTGAAATGAAACCACATGTATTGTTCAGTGAAATTCCTGCCGATATGTATTCCTTTATTGGCAGTCGGCAAGACAAGGTGAGTTCGCCAAGATAGTTCCCCGAAGAAAATCTCTTATCGATGAGCACCCCTTTGTCGCCGGTTGGCTAGACAATAAGGTCTCACCAAGACACTATCTTGAATACCATGACTCTGGTCAAAGTAAGTCCACATGAGCTAATCAGTAAGACACATTGAGTTCGCTGTGACATTACATCAATGCTAAAATCTTTTGTTGATATGTTTCTCCTGCCGCAGGTCGATAAGAAATGAAGTACTCAGTGAAATATTACCTCGATGACCCTTGACTCTTGCTGATACATCTCCCGCTACCTCCAGTCGGTAAGACATAACAATTTCACTGTGACCCTATTCTGACGGTAGCACCCTTTGCCGATAGATGAATTTTATCTTTTTGTTGAGAGAATGACAAAGTCCTACTGAATGATAAATGCACATGACTTCTGATTGCCGTGACATCAAATGAGTCTTGCCGACAGACCTGAAGCATATAAATGTTAGCACAAAAACAACATGGGTTGGGGAGACAGTCGTGAACCTATGCCGATAGGAATTGCAATATGGAAAATGCATGACCCAATGGATTTTGTGGGGCTACATGGGAAAAATACAAGCAAAATGTACTCGTGGTGGGACTTATTTGGAAAAATATGAATGGGAAAAATATGTAAAATCATCAGATTTTTACAGTTCCGACAAGAACAATGCTTGCGATACTTTAAATTTCCTCAAGTACCCACACTTATATACCATTTGGAAGTCGCTTGGCTTTAGCATGTTCTCAGTTGGGTCATTCTCAGGGGTGATTACTTTTTCCCACCAAACAGACCCTCTAAGGATAAACAATAGCGAAGAAGCACATTCGTAGTTCGATCAATATTCATTGAGAAATAAAGAGAGAACACAAGCGATATACTCAACTCACACTTGGGTGATCCCACAATAGTGGTTTACAATTTTTGGCCAAACTAGACACTAAAATAATTTTTTCTAAGTAAATCTTCACTTTCAGGCATCTATAGTGGCTAAACCATGAGGAATATGAAGATGATGCAAACTAGAGTTTCATGACATTTTTTTTGTAGATTTTAAATATATTTTTTTCAAAAAAATTGGAATCATATTACACTTCTTTTTCCATCTAAGCCCTCGAAAACTAGTTTTTTTCAGAAAACAACATTTTTAAAAAGTGATGCTCACCGTATAATGCATAACTTTTTTTTCCATGAAGGATAAAATTCTAATTCTTTTCGAATTTTGATTTTTAACTCTGATATCTAGTGCTTCTACTTGGTTAGATAGTTTTTTAATGATTTTTTTCTTTAATCAAGTTTCGAAGTCAAACCAATTATAATTTAGACAAAGGGGTACCGTATAACGCGTAACTTTTTTTGTATGTATCAATTTTTATTTTTTTTGTTGGATCAAAGAATTCAATATGTGGTGCACTTATTTTTTATTTATTTTTGATAATCTTCTATTTCTCCACATGTGCAGAACAGAGAGCTTGCTTTTGGTTAAAACCCTACATTCACAAGAAATAAAAAATAAATATAATAATTAAATTAAATTTATTTAAAATTATACTTTTTGGAAAGCTTGTTATAAGGACTACATACTTACAAAAAATAAATGTTAAATGAATTCATTTGATCCCCCAAAAGGTAAATCAAAAGTGGTTTTTTATCAACATTTTGATAGGTGTAAAGGAGACATTGTTATAGGTATGGTTTAAAACTAGCGGGGTTCTATCCAAGGGGGTTTGATCTAAGGTAGTTTGATCAAACCCTATTCAATTGAAATTATTTCAATGGAACTTTTTAAGGCTTAAATCATTATATTTTTGAAAAATATGTGATTTCATTAAAAATCAGAATCTCCCAAAAATTGTAAACTAGCTTTGTGGGATCACCCACTCATAAACTTTGTTCAATTTTAAGAATCCAAATTGATGTGTGGAGGTAATCACTTACACAACTTAATATCAAAAAAATCCTTTTGATTCTCAAGATCACTGTGAGGCACGAGAGAAGCACATACGTGTTTTAGATGATATTTCTTTGAATAAGTGATTACAAAACATAGAGGCACATGTTCATTTTAATCCTTCAAAGCAAGAATTGGATTTTTTTAAGCACCAAAAGGAAATGTGAGACTTTTTTGTTCAATTGTTAAGTCCAGAACAAAATCTAGTAAGTTTTTCTAAGATTCCTTTTAACACCTTTTTTTGGTTCTTTTTAAGCCCAAACGAAAATTATTGAGTTATAAAACTTGAAGATAACAAAGCCTTAAGAATGAGATTATAATTTCTCCCAAAGCATTTAAAAACACTTGTTACAATCATGTGATAATGATTTGTCTTTGATTTACATGCTCCATGATCCTTTAAAATGTGCAATGCAAGCTCCAAATGTTAGATGAAATCAAGAAACAAGAATATATGACGGTTAGATAAATGATTAAGCATAAAAAACCTAAAATTTAGACCAAGTTTCATTGTGATTTGACATTGGGTGAAAATTTGAAAATTTTAACTCTATCAAAGTTGAGAAACACCAACACCATTGGATAGTTTATGAAATTCTACCCCATTTAAAAAAAACTATGAAAAAGACAAAAAAATTAACCAAGATATGGCCATTTTAAGTTTGAGTGAAAAATAAGAAAGCAAAAGCGATGCCCTTTGCAATGGCACTATTTGGGTCCAAATAGCGATGCTGGAACAAAAGTGACGCTATAGACACATAAAAATGACCTAGGCCTACAAGCTCTATTTTTACCACTTTCATCCTAGCATAATTATGACATTTTAATTATGTCCTTGGTCCACCTTCGACTATTAATTAATTAATTCATAATTATTTAATTAATTAATGTCTTTTTATTCTTCATGATTATTAAATAAATAAATTTTATTTATTTATTCAATACGTCACTAATTGTCTAAAATCTTCATATAATTAAATAAATTTCTTAATTTATTTAATTATCTTTATTTATTGTCTTCTTGATTATTAAATAAATATATCTTAGTTATTTAGTTAATATATCACTAATTCTTAAATTTTCTTATAATTAAATAGATTTATTAATTTATTTAATTATTGGGCCCATTCTCTAAATTAAATAATTATCTTTAATTATTTAATTGTCTTATTTGACATTTCCCTCATTTTAAATAAAATTAATTATTTAAAATGGCCTCACATGCTAACTGCCACCTCTTTTTAGTAAATAATCTAAAAATCAATTATTTACTATCACACAAAATCCATATTTTGAATTAATTTTAATTCAAAACTAGTAATATTCTTCCATAAATCAAGTAATTGCTAAAATTATTGATTTTCCAAATCTTATCTTTGTGTGCAATCTTTATCTTCTTGATTTTTGAAATCTTTCTTTTTTCTGGCCAATCTTTATCCTCTTGTCACATTTATTTTCAACTGTCGATTTTATTTTCTCAAATTGCATCTTGGCCGCTCACTTTAGATTTTTTCCCTAACCCTAATTATGGGTTGTCACAAGCAATCTTGACCTCTGATTTTAGGCTTATGTCAACTTTTAATCTTGGTCGTCCTTACAAAATTCCATTTTCTATAAAATGTCAAATTTTCTCACATTTTTGGACTACCTATGCTTACACACACACTTCATATCCTTAGACTTATTTTGCATTGTCATACTTGATTTCATTGCTTATTGAGTCTTAGGCTTTCTTGTCATAGGCATAGTCATATTTACATCAATTTAATGTTTATCATTTGCATGATAGCATTATAGTAATTTAAATCCTTCAAACCTTGCTTTGGACTTGTCCTTTGTCATAGTTATTGCTCACATACTGAAATCTAAGAGCAACAATCACATATTTTCATCAAGTTAGAAGGTGCTATGGAGGTGATTAATGGAGGCTTCAGGGATTATCTGGTATAATCATTCTATTTATTATTGTTCCTTCATTGTGCTTCATAACTTTCTTTGGGGTTTTATGTTTATGATCTAATCATCTAACCTTAGGAAAATTCCTATTGATACAAACACTATTTCAGGATTTGAGTGGTGCTCTGGTGAAACTAGCAGCATTGTTTGGAAAAACAGAGACCACAAATGCATCACAATTTCCTCCAATGGCGTTGTTTGACTTGGAAACACAAAAAACATAAAAATCACCAAAATTTAACTAAAACAACATGTTAATTTTGAAAGATTCACCCTCCTAGCACCAAAATGTGAATGGTGATCCTAGACCTACACAAACATGAACAAACAACACAATATTAGTCCAATATGCAAATCCAAATCAACATTCCCCATGCAATTCATTTGAAATGAAATGAACAAGAAAACAAGAGATAAACCAAATGAAAACTATGTAATCTTCCTCAAAAAAAACAAACTCTCAATCCAATTGGGAATTAGTGCTATTTTGATGTGAAAAATAGCCCTTTCCCAATTCCTTGCAAGCTTGAATGATGATTGATGCTCCTTGATGAAAATATGCAATAACCTAGCTATGGGTGATGAAATGCTATGAAAACCTTGATGAAATGTGGATCCAAATGAGCATGGTGATCTTACATGGATTGTGGATGCCAAATGTAATAGAGAGGTTCTCTATTTATAGAGAAGAATGATAGAATAATAGATAAATAGGGAGAATGTCGGATTAAAGAAGGACCAATGGCATTGTGCCACTTGTCAACATGTAAATAGAAGGAGGTTGAGCACATTTTGATAAATGTGCATGAATTTGAAATTTGAATTTGATGAAGTGACATGTTTAGGGGGGATGAAAGAAGAGTTAATGCCAAGTTGACTTGTGTAAGAGACATGTAAGAGCTTTAAATGCTTTGTTGGATGGAAAAGTCCTTTTAGGAGGGAGATTTGAAATTGATGGAATATTCCAAAGAGATTCCATTTTTGAAAAGAAGTAGATGAAATAAATCAAATAAATTGATTTCTTGTGCAAGTTGCAAAATCTAGAGGATTTGGAGGATTAGAGTTAGAGTTAATTAGGATTTAATTAACCTGGATGGAGATTAGTTGATTTGACATTTGACTTAGATTTTTGGATTTATTTAAATCAAATGGGAGGAAATTGATGCATTGGTAATTTAATTAAATAAAGTTTTATTTATTCAATTAAATGAATAACATTATGAGTTAATAAAATAAAATTTATTTATTTAATTAAAGAAATGAATTTAGGATTGATTGATGACTTAATGAAATAAAATTGATTTATTTAATAAAAAAGAAGAATATTGTTTAATCAAATAAAATGATATATTTAATGAAAAGAAGAATGCTAGATTTAATTAAATAAAGATTGATTTATTTAATTAAAAGAGGAAATATGATGAATTTTAATCAGATAAAGATTATTTGATTAAAATAGTTAGTAGAGGGATGATTAAGGATGAATCGAAGTTAGTGAACTAGAATTAGGTATGTGATATCAATTAGGATAATTCTCGTGTCTACAATTTAATAGACATGTGAGTAGTATAAAGTGTATTTCAAATGTTTATAAGGAAAAAAAAGTTCAATTCTTACTTTCTATTGGTTGAGTTCACGACAGCACGATTTCACGGAAAAAATTCATCGCCCATCGATGTTTTCATTGTCATTCTCCTCTATGCATTCACAATGAATGATGATGGTTCCTTCTCATCACCCATCATAGATTTGAAGGATATTTTCCTCAACACATTGGCGATGGAGCATCCTCTTAGCTTCTTATCACTTATCACGCTTTCAAAACTCTTTCTCACCTCTTATCAACGATGGTGTGAAATCACCATTCTTGGGAAAATTTTAATGGTTTTTATGTTTTACATCAAATATTTGACACCTCTTGATCTTCATGGCGGTTCCTCTGAGGCATTTTGAGTAGATTCAGGCATGTATTGTGCAAATGAGGAATGTTAATCACGTTTTTTGCTTTCTAGCACATTTTTGGGGGTATTTTGGAGCTCAAAAATGTTGTTCTAGGTTTTAATTTCATCCAATGACCATTCCCAATGCTTGGGCAGGGATTTTAAACATGTTTGTGGTGAATTTTGGTTGTCGAAAGTTGTAAAAATTCCCCCGCATCAAGAAAAACTACCTGCACATTTTTTTCTTGCCATGGATACAATAAGTTATGTCAAAGTTACCAGGAAAGTAGCAAAACAAAGAACAAAGGATTCTAATGAAATGGTGAAAGCAGGAGGTCGAACTTCATGCATCACAGTTTGATATTTTTTCTCTCATCTAATTGATGATCTGCGATGTTGCACTTGTATTTTTCCCATCTCTAATATGAATATTACTCTCCTCATGGAATTTGCGATGGGTGATAATATGCTCTCCATCAGTATTTGTATTTTCATTTTCTCTTTGTTGTAGAGATGTGTGATGAAAGTGCTTGGAGAAAATGAATGTGGTGGGCTCGTGGCATGTATTTAAAGTTATCATTGATAATTTTAATGGTGAGTGAAAGGGAATGTTCTTGGAAATTAAAATGATGGGTAAAATAAGAGATGCACAGGTAAATATTTTTATAAGCCTAGTATAAAAATCAAATCCCTCACAAATTAAAATTTTAATTTTTTGAATGTAAAAGATGAAGGACCTAGGTGTCACATGAAGATCTAGATTTAGCATTTTTGCTTCTCTTTCTTATTCTCACTCCTCTCTAGCTGAAAAGAGATCTTGAGAGATGTTAATTTTCTCTCTATTTTCTAAATAAGTGTAATTTTTTTAGAAAGTAGATTGGATAGGTTTCAAGTTCTATAAGTTTCAATTTCAAGTGATGTAATATGTTTTATTGATAATGGCAGATAGATTTAATCTGCAATTTAGATGAAGAATTTCGTATTGTCAATGTGTCCTCGATGTAATATATTGATTTTTTAATCAATATAATCCAATATTGTTGAGATTTTTAGTGCATACTTGATGTGATGAATGTTTTTAGCTGATAGCTTTTATTCAAGGAATAAATTAAATTTAGTTGTTAGTTGAGAATTGAGAGCATTGTTGTTATGAAATGATTTGAAAGTAGATTGACAATATATCCTTAAAAGGCTATATTATTATAAGGAAGTGATGTTTGAGAGGCCATTGAATTAGTATTTTTGTTGTTATTAGGGGATTATTTCATCTTGACTCTGTTATGCATAAGGAACTAGCTTAGTGGGTTTCTTTGTTTGCAAAACCTGGAAGGAATCGCCATATTTTAATAACAAATGATTTAGTCCTATTGTTCCTATTTTATAGGATGTTGATATTTACCATGTTCTCCATGTTGGTTCATGAATATTTCCCAATATCTTATCGAATGTTGAGTGATGTTCCCTGTTTCTTGGAAAAAAATTGTGAGAACATTATTTGTTGAGAAATACCTTGTTAAGTGTGGTTGTAAATCATTAGGTTTTGCTAAAGGGATCACCCCCTAGGGCCTACAAAACCTGAAGTGTAGGAGATTTCATTCTTTGATTGAATCTTGTTCATTGGCCAAATCATACACTAGATCTAAGCATGAAGTGTGGATTGCTTCTAGGATTTAATGAATTTGTCAATTTTTGGAACCAACAGCGTGAACAACTCATCTCAACATTTGAGACACATTTAGAGGTTTTTATTGTGCTATAGGAACCTTAAATATCAAATGTAAATATTCAAGGAAGTTGGGTGCATGATATGCCTACTTTCTTATAAGAAGGTAGATATCCACTAGGTATGAGTATGACCAAAATAGGTCATTTTAGATTACATTCCATTCCTTATGTCATATTGGATGACATAATTCTCATGAAGGATCTCAATAGGGTCCTATTAAGATGCATAGAGGAATATCAAGTTAGCAGACTATTGGAAAAAATTCATGATCGCTCTTCAAGCAAACATTTAATTGCAAGGACCACTATTGTAAATATAATAACATAATATTACTAGCCAAAATTGTTCAATTATGCTCACAAATGGGTGAGAAACAGTAAAAAATATTCTTTCTTCTCTAGAAAGAAAAGGTTGGTTTCTCTCCCTCTTCATCCCATTCAAGTTGACTAGCCATTCACATAGTGGAGCCTAAATTTTATTGGTATGATAAATCCACCATCAAGTGCTAGTCACAAATGGATTTTAATGGCAACAAAATACTTCACTAAGTGGACATAGGAAATTTCTTTAAAGTATTCTATAGAGACTTTAGTTCTATAATTCCTTGATGGAATTGTGACTAGGATTGGTGTGTCATCCACCATCATCTCTGATAATTCCAAGGATTTATTTGGTACCCAAGTTAGTGATTAGATACTTAGGTATGGTATATACCTTAAAAAATTCTCTAATTATTACCCCTAAGGTAATGGCCTAGTAGATTCTTCGAATGAAACCTCATCAATATAATCAAGAGGAATATTGAGGATAATTAGAGGTTTTGGCATGGGAAATTGAAGATAGCCCTTTAGGCTAATAAGATCACTTCCAAGAGAGATATTGGAAACTCCCCTTTTCATGTTGGTTTATGGAAGTGAAGAAAGCTTAGCATTATCACTAGAGTTTCCTTCTATTGATTTAGCACATCAAATGAAATTAACAAAAATTGATGTCATGAAAATGAGATTGACAGATCTATTGGAGTTAGAAGAGGCTAGGGACAAGGCTATCTAGGCCCTTGAGATTCATCAAGCATAGGTCAAGAGAAATTTTGACAAGAAATCTATCAACAAAGTATTTGAGGATGGAGATTTGGTGTTGCAATGAGATGTAGAAAAAGCTAAGGCTATAAAGCATACTAAATTTGATGACATTTAGAGTGGTCCTTATGTCATCATTGACTACAAGGAGGCCAATACATTCCATCTCTCCAAACTAGGTGGAGATTTTAGTCTAATCTCAATCAATAGGATTCACCTGAAACCTTATTTTGAAAGATTTTGGGTTTCATGTATATATTAGTTAGCTATTTTATTTCCATGAAGTGTATTTGCACACCCTGCATTCTCCTTAAGGGAATGTATTTTCGTATATTTCATGCTTTTCTCCAAATGTAGCTTACAAATGTTTTTTTTTCTCTTGGGAGAAATAGTAGTTAAATAATTCCCTTGAATTTTTTCCTAATGGACTGATAAACCCCCTAGATTCCATGATTAGCAAAAAATCATCTTATAGAAGCTGCCAAAATGTTAACATTTCATGCCACCTTTTATGACCCATCAATAAAAACTTATCTAAGAGATCCTTTATGGGCCACCTTGCATAAATTTTCCTTGAAAAAAGTCTCAAAATTGGCTGTCCCAAAGTTTTAAACTTTTAGGATTTCACGTACTTTCCTACCTACATGCCTTCTCCATTACTCTCAATCATTCATCTCTTTCATCTCTATTTTCACTTCTTTTTCCAAACTGTTTCAGGTTTTGGCCATTGGCCTTAACCTTTAACTCTTCTCACTCCCCTTCATAAATCTGATTTCCTCCATCTAATTACCAAAGTCTCAATTGGATCCTTTGAATATTTGACTAAGTATCAAGGTTTCAAATTTTTAGGGAATGACCTTCTTCTCTACCTCTTTACTGCCTTTCATCTTAATGCATGTAGGCATTCCTCCCAATCCCTGATCATTGATAACTAATTTTGGGTTTCAATGATTATTCCTTCTATCTACCTCTTCTTTTAATAAGAAGTAGCCTTCCTCCCTGATCACTAATTCCCAACATAAGTGTTATTTCGAGGCTTGGTGCAAGAGCACCTTGTTCATTATATGTCTCCATTAGTCAAAATTGGAAAATTTGAATAGTCATCAAGGAATGTATGTAATAAGGTCATGGTCAGGTCATTCAATTTTTTTTGTGTTAGCAAAAAGGATCTCTAGGTGATTATAAGGTTAAGTCATAAAATGTTGTCAATAATGTAAAAAGATGCAAAAGTGCAAAAATACAAAATTGGACAAAGAAGATGAAGAGTCACCATTTCAAAATAAGTTGTCAAGGTAGTTGTAACTATTGGGGAGACAAAAATATAGTTGGAAACATCTATAAAAGCATGTATAAAGTGAGTAAAAGGAAGAATCCAAGATCTTGTAATTAAATTAGTAATAAAAGAGTTCCCTATTTTCTTGAAACTATGCCATCTTGTGATTTTTCCATATTCTTTAGGACTATACAATATTTAGAGAATGTGAAACACATTGTTTGTGTTTGGTTAAGATTAGAACACTTCATTTAAAGTTATTTTGAGGAGTTTAATTTGAAAATCACAGTCAGTTGGCAGTTTTCTTTCTTGTAATAGTTGTAACCCTTAAACAGGGTTTTGAGAGTCAAATAAGATAATGAAGCCTATTCCACTGAATTAAGCTTTGTAGATCAGTGGAGTATATTTAATTAGGATTTTTTTATGTTTTATGATTGTTTATTTGTGTAGGGGAACTCATGGAGCAATGTTTTGATGTTGCCTTCTTGAGAAAATCAGAATTTTACTTTTGAAAAAGGTGGCTATAAACATGGTATTGATGATTTGGCTTGTGTAAAGGCTTGGTGGTGGTAAATTATGCTTGGTTACGCATGAAAAAACTTGTTTGAAGATATGGAAAGTGATTTTGAGTTTTTCATTATACATATCCAATAAACCCTCATTCATTTTGTGTTGAAAATCCTATAACTAAGGGTTTTATAGTTTAGTTGTTTATCGAGTCTTTCTATTCCTGAAAGTTGAAGAATCCTATGCTTGGAGACTTTATTCAGGACTTTTTGAATCTATTTGGTAAATTAGGGGTGCTTTAGGACTACTTCCTTTGAGAAAATGGCCTAATTGGGGCCCCTTACCAACATATAGTCATATTTTCTGATGATTATTTCAAAACAAGTGTATTTTATTTTGGGATATGTTATTATTGGTTGAAATGGGTTCTTGGAATAGTAAATTTCTTTGGGAGTTTCAAAATGGTTTGCTTGATATTCCTATTTTTGTTGTATGCCAATGCTACTAGGGTTTGATGGTTGAATGCAAGAAAATGGGATTTCTGTATAAACCAAGGTATAGGTGATGGGTAGTGATTGGAACCTATTTAAATGTTTTTAAAGGAGTATAAATGTTTAAAAGAGGTTTTGAAGGCTAGGTTGTTATTTTTGATGTTTGAGTAAAGATTTCTTAATGAGCAAGTATGGTGCTTGACTTCAAAGAATAGGGAAACTGATGGTTCAATGCATGGAAAAGATGTTATTGGTTTATTTCAATCTGAAACATGATGTCTAAAATGTCTTGGAATTTTGATAAAAGGATTGAAGCATAAATTCTTGGTTATTTTCCTTTGGTATTATGGAACTAGCTGATAAACTATGAAATTTGATGAGTTGTGAGAGTGTTGAATGGTACTATGTTTCTGATCAGGGTAATTGTTGATGGAAAAGTTGTTTTTGAATATGATAAAGGAGTGGTATTCTAAAAAGTGAGGAATGGATGATTGATAGAAATTGAGGATTTGTTAAGTTGATTAGTTATATTGGTAAAATGAATGATAATTTTTTCATTTTGATCTTCTCCAATTGTGTTTGGGACAAAATTTCCTTGATGACTTGTGGTTTTTGGTAGATGCTCTTGCATTAGGGCTCACAGTCTTTACATACTTGCTTCCCTTCTACTACAAGTAGTATGTCCAATTATTGATGTCCAACAAGGATTTTACATTTGAGGCTCTTAACCTTTTAATGTTTTGCTTAATATTTCTTTCAGGCCCAAAGACTCGACAATTCCATGAAATGGCATGTTTTTTAACCATGGTTCCATTAATGTTCAAATAACTTTCTTAGCTACGTGTTCTATTTTTTGGGACTTGAGAGAAACATTTGATACACCTCATAGCTTCTAAAGAAGATTTAGTAGTGCCCATACTCATTTATTTCTTTTTCCATCCCTTCTGACTTGTTCCATGCTTAGATCACCAATTTCATGAGGTATTTTTTGCACGTAAAGGTAACATTTAATGCAAGGGTACGGGTGTTGAATTTTGATTATCTTCCTAGGCATGTTCTTTTAGTTATACATCTATAGAGGAAAGTATTGTATTCATTTTGTGTTCGTCATTTGGGTTCTCCCTATTGTTTTCCTTTGGAAAAATTATGCAAATTTTACATCTTGCAATTCTAAAAATTGGCGTTTATGCCTTTATGTTAATGAAATTGGCCTATCCTACCTCTTGTATTTTGTAAAATGTCATGTATTCTTTCACCTTTATGTTCATAGTTCTTTGTGTTGTTTCATTTATGTGTGAATTCTTTTATTATGTTATTATTATTTTGTGAAATCATTCCCCTACATTATTTAACAACCTCTAACCTTCATATTGATTCTTGAAATTTCACAAAGTAAAGATCTATGTAAACCTCTTGGTATCTTTTGTTGACATCATGTGTTGTTCTGAAGAAGGAAGAATCACATTCTATCTTGGTGCATCACCTACTATTTCCCTTTTATGCATTCTTTATAACCCTTTTCCTTTGAGAGTTGTTATAGTAGGGTAGTGGTATGATTTCATGTGCTAGGTTGGACCTACCCATTTGCACTTAGATTTGAAGAGGAAGTTGACCTTCTCTAGAGAATTGACCTCAGCTTGTAAGCTCCCACATCTTCAACTCATTTCCATTGTGTCATTGGAATGGTGAAATAAATGTTCAATAAGATGCAATTTCATGTGACAATAGTCGCTTCGTATTGCAACTTAATAGATGGTCATTTAAAAAAAATTGAGGATAGGAAATGGAAATTTGATGGCCATCTATTATCCAAAAAAAATGAATCTATAGTCTATAATTTAAACTAAGAAAATAGATAGTTGTAAATATTGTGTTCACTCATACCTATCATAATTGTGATGAATGACATATTTCTGCCATCACCATAAAGTATTTTGAGTGAAGGTAAAATAACTAATTGTTTCAAGCTTTTAATTGAGAATTTTGTTGAGAAACTTGGTGATTTCTAAGTAGTGTGAGCTCATTCACAACATTGAACTAGGGTTTTTGAGTGAATTAATGAGTAAGTTGAATTTTATTAATTCAAATTTTGAAAATAAAATTCTATTGCATTCAATTGGTTGTGTTAGGTTTTTTTGAGAGTTCTAAAATATTTTATCAACACAATTTAGAATTAGTTACAAACCCTATCCTCTTTGTAAAAATCCCTAAAACACGAGTCAATCTACTTCACAAGATAAAAGGTCAAGGAGAAATTATGAAGATGACATAATTAATCAAGGTCCTATATCATTGAAAAGAAAAAATCTTTCTTGAGGGTTTTCTAATATAATAGATAGATTGGTGGATACAAAAATATTTATTAGAGATGCAACTGTTCCTTCTCAAGGTTGAAGTTTATTTGAATATGGATACAAAACAAGTTAGTTTGATAAGCCTATTTCTAACATATGGCATATGGACATGGGAAATTGGTGGTACCCAATGTATTTTAGTGTTGACCTAATCAAAGCATTGGCTAAGAGGTATGACCTAGATAATAGAGTAATCAAAAATAATTAAGGTAGTGTTCTAATTAGATTGGATAGGCACTATATTTGTGAAGTCTTTTGGCCTAAATGTGACTACCAATATTCCTATTGATTACTGTAGACACTATAAATTTTCCTAGGCTTACAAACTGTAATTCTTCACCATTTCCCTATTCATTCTTCATAATTGAATAATGTTATTTATTTAATTAGTTCTTAATGTCATGCGTCCTCTATTAATTAATTTTTTTAATTATTTAATTAATTCATTTCTAACTTTATTTCTTCTTTGATTAATTAATTTTATTTATTTAATTACACCACTAATTTCCCTTTCTACTAAAACTAAATAAATTTTATTTATATAATTATTTATCCATATTTCAACTATAATTAAATAATTAACTCAATTATTTAATTATTCATTAGCCTTTTCTATCATTAGATTAAGTATATTTTATTTATTTAATTGCCTAATAATTTGTCATTTTCTTCCCACTTTTGAATTCAATTATTATTTAATTTAAAAGTCAATTTGTTATATGTCCTTTATAATTAAATAATATTTTTATTATTCATTTAAATTTCTCCTACAACCTCTTTATTTGTGTCAATCTTATCCTCCAAATCAAATCTTATCTTTTGACATCTCATTTAATTTTAGCACTTGATTGAATTATCTTATAATGCAATCTTAGCCATTCATTCTTATCTTTGCCCTAATTTATCCCTAACCCTATTTCATACTAAAAATTTCATTCTTGGCCATTGATTGACACATCTCTTTGATATATAATATTATCCCTTCATTCAAATTTGTCTTTTCTATAAAAGACCCTAGTCTTGTCATTTTCATCATCTCTAGTATATATGCAAGTACATTCTACTTGTGTGAGAACACAATTATCTTCAATATTTTACTCGTCATTCTCATAGGCTTATTATTGCACACTCAAATCCAAGGGAGATTATCATATTCAAGAAAAATGGAGAAGAGAAATGGAGTTCAATCAATGATGGTATGAATACTTTATGGTGACATTGCTTTATGTTTCATGTTTTTATGCTTATTTGTGCTCTATTGTTAGTTTAGGGTTAGTTTTATGCTATTTTACATTAAGCTAGAATTTTACCCTAGATTACATTGGTAAATCTGATGTGAATATAACAATATTTTGCAAAAATTATCTAATTGTTTTGGTTTTTCAAGACTACAACAAAATTGCAAGCTAGAACACTGCAACTGCCGAAAGGCGGTGTGACACAACTACTACCTAGAAGGCCACAACTTCTTTAGCATTAGGGATTTTACTCTTGGTTATATTATTTTGGGTTTCTAGTTTAGATCTTGGTTATTAGTCTTCATTTTCATCATCTAACATTAGTTTAGCATCATAATTGTCTCTAGTTTGGTTGAATTCGCTAGTTCCTTTTATTTTTTGTAGCTATAGGATCCTGTGACACATCTTCTTAGGGAAATGATGCAACCACCTGAGACATCATTGCATCTTTAGTTTTGGATTTATTTTCAAATTTTCCTTTTGTTTCTAGTTTCTTGTCTCAGTTTTTATTATTTAGCATCATTATCATATCAGTTTGGTCTCTAGTTTAGTCAAAATTGTTCATTTTTATTGTGTTTTACAGCTACAAGATTCTACACTGCAACTGTTTGGGGAAATGATGCAACTGCCTCAAGCTTCACTATGCATTTTTTGATGTAGTTTCCATCCCAAGAGACACAATTGGAATTTCCTAAGATGCAATTACTTCTTTTTCATGAGTTGCAACTATCATCTTTTGTGGCACAATTGCTTGTTAATTTAAAGTTTGGGATTCTAGTGAAAAAATTCCAGTTTAGATCACTTGCACCTTGTAGCCTAGGAGTTTTCTATTACTAAAATTTGATTTCTAGTGTGTGGCATGGGTGGAAAGGAGGCATTTCTTTTGATCTTGCTAACTTATCTATCTTGTTCCATTTTCATACACTCATTGGGCTTAAAATTAACCTTTCATTCACATGTCATTGGGCTTAAAAATTTACAACAATTTGCATTTCTTCACTTATTGGTTAAAACGAACTTATATTTTCACTCATTTGGGACTTAAAATTGACAACAATCTTGCATTAAGTGTCATCCTCACATTTGGATTTTGGCTTTAAATGAACTATGTTTTCATTATCTTATGGTTTTGTAACTTGTCTTAAGGTGTGTATGCTCTTCTCTCACACTGTTTAGTGATCTCAAGAATCAAAAGCATCTTTCAGACATTTTCATAATCACCCACACATTTAGTTTTTATAAATTTCCTTTTAAAATGAGCATCATGTGAGTGTGAGAAAAAGGTGTTGTGTATGCTCTCTCCTTGCACTTTGTGCAATCTTGGAGATAAAAAAAAACATACTTATCTCACTTTTGTTACCCTTAGGGGGTCTTCCTCCCAACTTGTGAGAGGGAACGACCCAAGTGGTAATTTTTTTCAGTCTACTATATAAATAATTGTAATTTATGGGAAAGTCTTCAATCACCTGGTGCAAATTTCCTATACCAATGGATGCCTCCCTTAATATTCATGTGATGCATGAAAATCCTTTCTAATGAGAGGATTGGGAGGCCTCTTAATTGAGTGAACTGATACATGTATAAGCACTAGTATTACCCTAAAACACAAATTAAAAACCACTTGTTGTAGAAGCCAAAAACCCTTTTACTTGTTGGTACGGGAGGTTGGACCTCTGAAGCCATCCTACAACCACTATTCATTGTAGAGAAAGGAAAACCCTTAATATCTTTAAATCTTCAAGGGTAAAATATCTTGGTGTGCCTGTGTCATGTAGGGGGAGCCAATGTCACCAAGATCTCTAGTTGTATGCTTTGGTTAAGTGTTTGGAGCAATCCAAGTAGGGACTCAACAAGTAGGATCTCTTTCCATCATAGGTTTTGGATTGTCTAGAAGTACTTTTATACCCATTGAAATTACACATTTTCACACTTAGACCAGACCAAACAAGTTTTTTATGACTATTTTCCATGTTTTCCAAAATCAATTACACAAAATCACACCAAAATTTGTCAAAAATTAGTCAAAATCTAGAAAAACACATTGTACGTCACAATTGACTATCATTCACCGCAACTGTAATCTAGAAAAATGCAATTGACATTTCTAGAATAATGAAATTGTTACACAAAACACCACAAATAAGACTTAAAATGATGCAATTGTAAGCTATTAAAAATTTTAGGGGAAAACTAAGATAATCCATTTTCTAATCCATCCTGAGCATCATCTTGTCATTTGATCATAGACTTGCAAGCTTCTAGACCTGTCATTTCCAATCAATCCATTCTTCCATCATTGCAAACTTTGCATTTGTCATAGGTCAAACATTAGGCCATTCCTTAGCTTACATACACTTTGCTATGGATCTTGGCTTTCGAAACTTGTCAAACGTTAGAGCAATCCATAGTTACAAAATTAGATTTACCTTGAATTCAATTTTCTACCATCTTACTCCTTTTTCATCTAGGTTGGCTCCTCAACTCACAAGGCTAGTTTGACACCACCTTTTTCAACTCGCCATTTTAGTCCTTACCATCATTGGAGTCTTGATAAATAAGATTTTTAACCTTGGCTACTTTAGTTTTAATAAGCAACCTTACTTTAGATTTGAAACAAGGTGCTTAGTTGTCATTCTCTTAGGTCATATTAGCATTCACACCCATCAGCCTTTCGCACATGCATACCTTAGACATACTCAAGAAATTGACCTCATCAAGTGACACTAGTGACATTTTGATCATTGTGACTTTGACTCTTTTTCTTGGCATCATCCTTAGAAATCTTACATAGACATTACCATAACTTGAAACCTCATTGTGACATTTATCCTATTTACACCTTCACATTTTTTTCACTTTGAATCCATAATTTGGTATCATCATTAGGCATGTCCTATAATTTGAAAAATCTAAAAAAATAGTTGCATAACCCTAGTATTAGTAATACCTTGGTCATAGCCATCTTATACATCATACCATATCCCATCCATCTCCCTCTTGCAAGTCTTATATGGTTTGAACAAGGTTGCAAAGGAAATGAAAAGTAATGACATTCCCACAAGATGATGAGTTTGTAAAACCCTTTTCTAATTCCTGTTAGGGGCCATCTATACCATGAAATTCATTCCCTAATGCATTCAAAAAATTCATCCTTAGAGACTCGAAAGGGACTGTCACCATAGAAGAAGTAGAGGAAGCTGCACAAGATCTTGAAGTAGCCTCTCTTGTGGATCAAATTGTGGCATTAGACCCTCAACATTTCCTATCAAAACTATTGTTAGAAGGAGCCACATTACCCCATGGTTTTGATGTCAACACACTACAAGTGGCAGCTAGACCAAATAAGCAAAGTCAAGGACACAATACACCCACTACTATATTTGACTCCAAATTTTGATGAATGTTTGTCGAAATATCAACAAACTATTGTTGAAATACCGACGAAACAACCATATAAATTTTAGCGCTATTTTTTGTCTCTTTTTTGACAAACTAATAGACATCAGGAAATCGACAAAAACTTCATCCATCTAGTGACGAATAATAGCCACAAATTTTGACAAAAAACTATAGACATTCGTCAAAATTTTGATGAATAGTTTGCGACAAAAAACTACAAACATTCATCAAAATTTCAACAAACAGTATGCAACGAACCACTAAAACTTCCAATGAAATTTTTGTGCATGTGACGATATACATCATTGAAAGTGCAACAAAAATATCGTCGCATGTATAGAAAATTCGTCGAAAGTTTTAGTGGTTCATCGCAAACTGTTCGTCAAAATTTCGATGAATGTCTGCATTTTGTTTTAAAAAAATTATTCGTTCAAATGTATGCTATTACATACATTTGAACAATTTTTTTTAACTTTCTCCAATGCAATAATGGACAAGGGCATGGTCTCAATGTTGTTACAATAACCAGTCTATTAAATTGCAAACCCAAAAATAATTTTGTTGTGTTTGAAAGATATAAAACTTTAAAGCTCATATGTTATACTGGAAACAATCATAAAACTTCAACAAATTTGATTAAATAATTAAAAAAATATTGGAAAATAATTCACTTATATTCAAACTGTATATAAAATATGTTACAAAGAACTCTATATATAGAGTTTTGAAGACAATCTTTCGCAGTATGCAAACTATTGATTTATTATACTTTTAAAATTGAAAAAAATTAAAACTAAAGCTAAAAAGCCATCGATGTTAATGCATGTCTTCAGTGATGCTACTGTTGCACATTGGGTGGGCCATAAATGCATTTAAAAAACACTAGTTTTGTATTTTCTCCTTGCTATGTACCTGTCCACAATAAAAAAAACTCAAAATTTGTTAATATTTTAAAAAGGTTTATGAAACTTTGAAATATGAAAAAAAAAATCTAGAAATGAAATCCTCAAGAGGAAATTAATATACCTCCATAAGCTAAACTAATACTAATGAATAAACTGACATGGCCAAAAAAAAACATCAAAAACTCTTCCCAACTTAAAGAAGTAATTTAAAATCAAAGGAAAAATCAGCGGAAATCTATTTGAAATGTAAGAAAATCTTCACTACAAGTTGACAAATCCATGCCAACTATGACAATAGAACCAAAAAATCAGTAAGTATGCGATTCACCCCAAATTCATGTGGCTTTTAAGTAATCATTATTATGGGTGAAGATTATTTTGATTTTGTGACTGAATTTCATGGAATTTTTTATATAAAAAAGAATTTTCTAAAATTTAAAATAGTAAGTATAAAAGAAATATTATAAACTTTTTATTTCATATAAAAAAGTTAGTTTCTAAATTAATATTCTTAAGATTAAAAAATATCTCAAATTTTTGAAACGAGATATCTTTTGTGATTTTTTGTGAATTTTTGTATAGATTTATTTAAGTAATATTTTCCAATCAAAAATAATAATTAGTTAGAGATAAGATATAAAAATAGTATGTTAAATTACTAAACATAAATTTTTTTTTTTCTAAAATTTAAAGTATGAAAGAACTTTCCTAAATTTACTATTGCATATGAAAGTAAGTTTTTAAATCAATGTACATAAAATTAAAAATATTTTAAAAAAATTAAAATAAAAAGTATTTTTGATGTCATTGTAAAATGGTTTTTCAAATAATAAAATACAAATAAAATTATCAAGGAATGGAAAACAATTATTACTATCTTGATATGGTATAACTTTGAAAGAGAACATTCATAAAGAGGGTTTACAATTGGGTGTTTGATGCTTCTAAGAAAACAAGATGGGAAGGGAAGTATTGTTTTGCACATTTTTAGAATAGAAGACTAAAATAAAGCTTTCATTTTCATTACAAGTGAGGAACAATTACAATGTAAAATGGAGAATGCAACAATAAACAACAACTTTTCCTCTTTTACCACTTACAAAAAAGTGAAGAAATGCAGCAATAAAGAGAGCATCATAGTGTGTAGAATATGCAAGATCTAGAAGTGGGGTTTCAAGCAAGAAGGAGGTCAAAATGTAAAAGAAGTATGAGTTTGAAACCATAGCTTGAAAAGTCTCTTTGTTTTTACAAATGGCCGAACCCTCAAGGGTTTATATGGAAATCTTGCATGTATTCAAAAAGAAAAAGAGTACAAAGATTTGATAAACACTTAGAAACTTAAGAGGCCGCAACCTTATCTACAGGAGTAGCATCTTTCCATTTCTTTCAAAAGAATAAAATCCTTGTATCTTTTGCCATACAAAAAATAATGAAACCCTAAGCTTGCTTAAAAATATGAATACCTAGAAGCACAAATGGAGCCACGACTTACGTTATGTCTCTTTTCTTTTACATCAAATATATAAAATAGAAGGTAGTGTTGAAGAGGCCGTAGCTCATAGAAGTTTTCTCAATCAAGAGACAAAAGTTTGAAGCCCTCTCACAGTGAGGCCATGCCCAAGAAATTATGAAGAGCTTAAAAAAAAAAACCGCATGAAAAGAAAAAAAATTCCATTCATTTTACAATTTCTTGAGCTCCAATCAAGCTTGACATTAATAGGCAAAGGGAGGAAAGTATGAGAGATATTGAAAAAATACATGTAAACCCACTGTTTCTCCACATGACGCCTCCAAAAGACCAATCAAGGGCTCCCAAATGATGGCAAACAACAAAAAGGAGGGTTTTTACAAAATGTAAGCAAATAAAATGCACCAAAAAATACATTAAAGGTCGCAGTAGAGAAACTCAAAACATGCATTTGAAATGGAAGATAGGAGAGTCATTGGTTAGTTTGTTAAAATGAAGATTTACCTAAGCATTTTACCTACAAAAACCTTTTGTGAAAGTCCTCAAAAGCAATAGAGGATGAAGCTTGAACTCAAAAACCCCATGGCGGTTGTATGCAGAGAGATTTTTCCAAAAATATCAAAGAAAAAAGGTGGAATTTGATAGAGTTTTTTTTAGGGTTTTTGCCCTAATTCAAAATTGTCACAATAATGTAATTATATTAAATTTATATTAAATAATATTATATTTTATAAATATTTATTATATTATGTGATTGTATTTTAGTATATTATAATAACATTTATTGGATCAATTTTTAGGATCAGGATTGAAATCAAATAAGTATTATATATTGTTAGTTTTATATTATTATAATTGTTATATATTTTTATTATATAATAGTATTAATATATTATTAATATTTAAATTATTATACTATTCATAATATTGTATTATTATTTTGATATTACTATTATATTATTCTTATTATTAAATTGTTTACATTATTATATTATTATATTAATATGATTTTTTTAATATTTTACTTAGTAAATTATCATTATCCTTAATATTATATTATTAATTAAATATTATGAATTTTAATATTAAATTATTATTATTCTAATGTTATAATGCTATGTTATTTTAATATTATTATATTATTTATATTATATTATTATTATATTATATTATTATAATATTTAATATACTATATTTATCTTAATATTAAATATATGATATTTATATCATATTATATTATTATTTGAATATTATACTATTATTTTTATATTATATTATACTAATAGATAATATATCATATATTATTATGTTTTATATTTTATGATATTATATTTACATTTATATTTATTATATGATATTTATATCATATTATATTATATTATTTATATATTGTATTATTATCTTTATACCATATTATGAAAAAGTATTTATTATATTATTATATATTAAATATTTTATTTCATTTATAATATTATAATTTATTTTTATTATATTAACTATACATTATATATTAATTAGGGTAAACGATGTCAGAATGTTAAAACCTATATGTGTTCATTATTATAATATTGGTTCTAATTTTATTTTAATAAAACTTTGGAGTGGATACCAATAGCGGGGTAAAGCAACTAAAAATGGCAAAAAAAAGGCCAAAAAAATGGTCGCCTCGTTTATAGAAGGAACACCATGGTTAAAAAGAAAACACAACAAATGATAAATTTAAAACGATGACAGAAAATGATATGAAGTAATGAATTCTCAAGATTAATTTAACCATATTGCATTGCTTTTACTAATCTCTTGACCGTTGATTTCAATTATTAGCTTGCAATTCTCAAATAGGACACGCCTTCGACGTAATTAGATGCCTCTGACTAATACCCTTGTGCTATATTTCTTCCTTGCATTTTATGATTGACCTAGGATTTGTGCCTTAAGATTATTGATGGAAAATCAAAATATTTAATGTGCCTTAGATATTTTTTTAAATGTTTTTGAGAAAATAATTATAGCCATGTGCCTTGGGAGGTTATGATTTTTATATAAAATTAGAATACATATATATAGATATACTAATATACCCTATAAAATTAGCCCTATACCCTCAACCTTGAACACTATCCCTTAACCCTCAACCCTTTACCTTAAACACTAAACCCTACACCCTCAACCCTCATCCCTATACCTTATACCCTCAACCTTATACCCTAAACCCTAAAAATTATCCCTCAACCCTATACTTAAATGGTAAACCCTACACTCTCAAGCCTTAACCCTATACCCTATACCTTACACCCTAAACCCTAATCCCTATACCCTATACACTTATACCCTCAACCCTAAATTTTATACCTCAACCCTCAACCCTAAAACTCATACTTAAATCCTAAACCATAAACCAAATATCCTCAACCATATACCCTATACACTTCACCTTATACCCTCAACCCTCAACACTATCCCTGAACCCTCAACCCTATACCTTAAACCCTAAACCCTAAACCCTAATATCTCATCCCTCATCCCTATACCCTATACCATCAAGTTTATGCCTAATATCCTAAACCCTAATCCCTTTATCCTATACACTTAAAATTATAACCTTAACCCTATACGTTAAATGCTAAACATTACACCCTCAACCCTCATAAGGGAAGATAGAAAGAGGGGGTAGGGAGGGATTGGGGGGAGAGAGAGAGGTTGGGAGGGAAAGGGGAGATAAATATAAGTAGAGAGGGAAGGAAAGGTACAAAGACATGAGAGATTAAGAGTAGATAAGGAAGGATAGATGGAGAGAGAGGTATGGAGGGAGAGGGAGGGAGGTGAGAGAGATGTGAGATTGAGAGAAATAGAGAGAGTGTGGTAGGGAGTGATGGAGGGAGATGCAGGTAGAGATGGATAGGTGAAGTAGAGAGATATAGAGATAGAGATAGAGGGAATGAGGGAGGGTGGGAGAGAGGGGAGGAAGGGAGAGGTTAGATAAAGATAAGTAGAGAGAGAATTTTGATATATAGAGAAGGAGAGAGTTATAGAGAGGGAAAGATAGAATGGTGAGATAGAGAGGAGAGAGTGAGATCTAGAAAGAGGGTGAGGTAGGAGGGAGAGAGAGTGAGAGGTAGAGGTAGAGGGATGGAGAGGAGAGATAGAGAGTAGAAAGGGAAAAAGGTAGGGAGGTAGACATCTAGTGAGATAGAGAGAGAGAGAGAGAGAGGAGATAAAGATAATTACAGATGGAAGGAGAGGTAGAGAGAGAAGTAGAGAGGGAATGAGGGAGGGAGGGAGGGAGAGAAGCAAGATAGAAAGGTGTAGAGAGAGTGGTAGAAATTTATGGATGGATAGGTATGTAGATATGGATTAGGGAGATAGAGAGTAAAGAGGGAAGGAGAGGAAGAGGTATGGATGGAGAGAGTGGGAGGTGAGATAGAGAGTAATAGAGAGAGAGTGGTAGGTTGTGATGGATGGAGGGGTAGGTAAAGAGGGAGAGGGAGATATAGATAAGTAGAGAGGGAGGGATATGTAATGAGGGAGAGAGAGGTGAGATAGAGAGAAATAGAGAGTGATGGAAGGAGAGGTAGGTAGAGAGAGGGAGAGAGAAGATAAGGATGAGTAGAGAGGGAATGAGAGGTAGAGAGAGGAGATATAAAGAGAAGTAGAGAGGGAATGAGGGAGGGAGGGAAAGGTAGGGAGGGATAGAAAGGTGAGATAGAGAGGTGTAGAGAGAGAGTGGTATGGTGTGATGTATGTAAAGGTAGGTAGAGAGAGGTATTGTGAGATAAAGATAAGATAGGGAAGAAGAGAGGGATAAAGAATTATGGAGGGAGTGAGAGGGAGGTGAGAGAGGTGAGATAGCGAGAAATAGAGAGAGTGTTAAGGAGTGATGGAGGGAGAGGTAGGTAGAGAGAGGGGAGGTAGAGATAAGTAGAGAGGGGAGGAGGGAGGGAGCGAGAGAGAAGTGAGATAGAGAGAATTAGAGATATATCTCTCCCTGTCGCTCTCTATCTCTCTATATCTCTCACTATCTACATCACTCCCTCTTCCCCCTCTATCTATTGAGCTATCTATCCCTCTCAACCATTTCTCTCTCATTCACTCCATCTCTCCCTCCATCTCTCCTACTCTATATCTCCATCTCTATTTCTCTTTTTATCTCCTTCTCACTCCTCTCTCTATCTCTTTCTATCCATATCTTTATCTACCTCTATCTCTTTCACCATCCCTCTCTATCTCTCTATGTCACCCCCTTTCCATGTCTCTCCATCTCCCTCTATATATTGAGCTATCTCTCCCTCTCTCCCCTATATTCTTCTCTCTCTCTCTCTACATATCGCTCTCCCTCTCCCCCTCTTCTTTTTCTCCCTTTTCTACCTATCTATCTCCCTCTCTTCTCTCTCTTCCTCTTCAACCTATCTCTCCCTCTCTCCCCCTCTTCTATATCTCTCCTCCTCTACCTATCTATATCCCTTTCTCTCACTCCCCCTATCTATCTCTCCCCATCTCTCCCTCCCTATTCCCACTATCCATCTCTCTATATCCACCTCTCTTCCTTTCTCTTCCCATATATCTCCATCTCTCTTTCTCTTCCCATATATCTCTATCTCTCCCCATCTATCTCTATCACTCAATACTCATTTCTCCCTTTCTCTATATACTTATATCTAATTATTTTTGTTTGTCTATCTCTTTGTCTCTCTCTCTCTCTCCCTCTCCTCTCTCTATATCTCTTTATATCTCTATCTCTCTATCACTCTATCTCACCATCTATATCTTTGTGTCTCTTCATTTCCCTCTCCCTCTATATCTCTCTATCTTGTCCTCACTATCTCTCCATATTTTTATCACCATCTCTCTCTATATTTATCCCTATCTATCTATATATTTATCTCTCCCTCTACCTTTATCTCTCTATCTATATTTTGTCTCCCTCTTCATCTCTCACTCTTTCTTCATCTCTACCTCTATTTTCTTCTCTCCCCCTTTATCTCTATACATGTCCCCCTCTATATATCCACCCATCTATCTCCCTGATCTCTATCCCTCTTTATATATTTATCTCTTCCATCTCTATCTATCCCTCTCTCCTCTCTCTCTTTATCTCTCCCTATCCTTCTCTCCTCTCCTCCTCTCCATATCCCTCTCCTTCTACATCTCCATCTCTATCTCTATCTTCCTCTCTATCTCTATCTCCTTACCCCTCTATCTCTCACTCTTCCCCACTCTATCTCTCCCTCTTTCTACCGTACCACTCCATCTCTCTCCTTATTGAAAGAATAACATGATCCTGTTGGTAATGGAGCTTGATCATCTTCCTAATTCAAAGGTTTTATTTCAATCATGTTTGGATCCCTGTAAGTGGATGCATTGTTTATTTGAAGCTATGATTTCTCCATTGAGACCTTTGTTGCACAAACAACATCATTTGCTAAATTTCCTACCAATTGACCTCATGTACTGCATAAATGTATGGAAAAAATAGACCAAAATTTATCCTAATTGAAATTCCACACTTTTCTGGCGTACCCATTGCACACTAAGGTGTGATTGCTAGTTAAGTTTGATTTGTATGTTTTATTTTAGAACTAGAATGGTAGAGATAGGATAGAATAATACCATTGGTTGAAAAGTCATTGTAAGAGCCTTAAATTAATACCTTAAACCTACAAGATAGACCTTATAATCAAAACATAAATCTAACACTTAAAACTAAAAACTATCGTATTTTGTGATAAAACAGCCTTGTTTGACCTTAGTAAATATGACTTATCTACTTACTACATGATTAGGGCATAGTATTTGATGGGACCTACAATAAAACCCTTATGAATACAATGGGGGGTTTGTAGAAAGAGAAGACTATGTATGTGGTATTTCTAAAGTGGTACATGGTCCAATTATGTGATGGTCAAGTAACACAAATCAATGCAAGATGATATCATTGGATGAGTATTAGTTGGCTAGTATATTATTACTAGATCAATAGTCAAGAGAAAATTGATAGCTAAGTACGTGAATTTTATTTTATTGACACTTGATAAATGCAAGATTATAGAGGTATTATGTTTCTCAATTGAAGTAAAGAAAGTGGTTGACATGGAAGTAAAATATTTCAGAAACTCATAAATGATACATAGATAGATATATCTTCTTTATATTATCCTTGTAATTAGTTATGTATCTTCAAATATAAAAAATTAAAAGGAATCCAATGTGTATCTTCTAATAATAACTTATAGAAAATATCAAAAAGATGAATAATAAAAAAATATATATTAACTAAGAAGCCATGCAAGCATACAATAGTATATGTTGGTAAAACTATAATATATATGTTGGTATAACTAAAATAGTATATGTTGGTATACGTTCATCGAAATTTTGACGAAAATCACTGTTCGTCAAATTATTAGACTATTTAGATAATTTTCTTAGTTGTGTATCCTAACTAATATAGAGTAAGCTTTTTCATTTTAATTGACTACTACACAATAGTTTATGTGTTGAAAGAATTGTTTCCATTCTTTGTAGTTTTTACATTGGAATACAAATCATATTTAATTTCATGCCAATATACTTCTTTCATAAAGATATTTGTTTCATTTTTCCTTGCTATTTTCATCCTAAAATTTTAAAAAATGTATTCTATAATATCGAATTATTTTCAATTAAAGCAAGGGACATAATTTTGGATGTGTTTGAATTTAATAAATTATAAATTAAAATAGACTTTTTAATGTCAAATTTTCAATTTTTTTCGAAAGTTGTGCCCGATGTTCATCAAAATTTTGATGAAAATCATTGATCGTCAAATTATTAGACTATTTAGATCATTTTCTTAGTTGTGTATCCTTACTAATATAGAGTAAGCTTTTTCATTTTAATTGACTACTAAATAATAGTTTATGTGTTGAAAGAATTGTTTCCATTATTTGTAGTTTTTACATTGGAATACAAATCATATTTAATTTCACACCAATATACTTCTTTCATAAAGATATTTGTTTCATTTTTCCTTGCTATTTTCATCTTAAAATTTTGAAAAATGTATTCTATAATATAGAATTATTTTCAATTAAAGCAAGGGACATAATTTTGGATGTGTTTGAATTTAATAAATTATTAATTAAAATAGACTTTTTAATGTGAACTTTTCAATTTTTTTCAAAAGCTTTGCTCGACGTTCGTCAAAATTTTGACAAAAATCACTGTTCGTCAAATTATTAGACTATTTAGATAATTTTCTTAGTTGTGTATCCTAACTAATATAGAGTAAGCTTTTTCATTTTAATTGACTACTACATAATAGTTTGTGTTGAAAGAATTGTTTCCATTCTTTGTAGTTTTTACATTGGAATACAAATCATATTTAATTTCATGCCAATATACTTCTTTCATAAAGATATTTGTTTCATTTTTCCTTGCTATTTTCATCTTAAAATTTTAAAAAATGTATTATATAATATAGAATTATTTTCAATTAAAGCAAGGGACATAATTTTGGATGTGTTTGAATTTAATAAATTATAAATTAAAATAGACTTTTTAATGTGAAATTTTCAATTTTTTTCGAAAGTTGTGCCTGATGTTCATCAAAATTTTGACGAAATCATTGATCGTCAAATTATTAGACTATTTAGATAATTTTCTTAGTTTTGTATCCTAACTAATATAGAGTAATCTTTTTCATTTTAATTGACTACTAAATAATAGTTTATGTGTTGAAAGAATTGTTTCCATTCTTTGTAGTTTTTACATTGGAAGACAAATCATATTTAATTTCACACCAATATACTTCTTTCATAAAGACATTTGTTTCATTTTTCCTTTCTATTTTCATCTTAAAATTTTGAAAAATGTATTATACAATATAGAATTATTTTCAATTAAAGCAAGGGACATAATTTTGGATGTGTTTGAATTTAATAAATTATTAATTAAAATAGACTTTTTAATGTAAAATTTTCAATTTTTTTCAAAAGTTGTGCTTGACGTTCGTCGAAATTTTGATGAAAATCACTGTTTGTCAAATTATTAGACTATTTAGATCATTTTCTTAGTTTTCTATTCATGAGGGCGCAGCCCCAGACTTAGAAAATAACCCACAAACAAGAGAATAATTTTATTATTCAGAAAATGGAGCTTCTTACATGCAGAGGATCTCAAATGCCCAAGTTCTACAACACATGCAAGTTACAGAAAGCTACAAAATCACCCTTTTGCAATATGCGAGCTTGTCGCCAAAAAGTTACCCAAAAATTAGAAACCTGCCCATAAATAGAGCTCCTCTTTAGTTTGGAGCCAAAACAACATTCAAATTTGAGTTTAGGTGGTTTGGCACCAAAAAATTACAACTTGAAGTTCAAATTTCAAAAGAACATTTGCAATTGTATCTTCTAGAAAATGCGCCAAATTCCCAAGGCCATAACTTTTGATCTGGGACTCCGATTCTTGAACTGTTTGAACCATTGGGAAAGGTCTCGAAGTCAATAACGCGCTCAAAATTAGCTATGCCAATTTCAGAAAGTTTTGGGGCCTATCCGGGAACTCTAAGTGCCTCAAATCTAACTCAGAAGATGTTTAGGTGCAAATATGGGAAACTAAAACTACAATATCTTTCAACCTAGGAATAGAAAATAAAAACCATAAATTAGGAATTTCATTATGACGAAAAGGGTATCCAAAAATGTGAAAACATCTAAAAAACTGAGAAACTTGAAATTTAACTATTTTTGGGTGATGGAAGATTGCCCTTACACCACTGGATGCTCCTGCATTAGACACCCAGGGTAATTTGAGAAGTGACCCCATCACATCTCCGATGCTGGTTGAAAACCCAAACGGTCGACCTCTACCTTAGGCAACTAGGATGAATCTTCAATAGGCCTTCCTTTCCATTTCACCAGATATTCTTCATACTGCCTATTCCTGGTACTCCTTCCCACACGACTATCCAGGATTTCTTCAATCTCCTCATTTTTTGAAGTAGGTGCTAGAATCCCACACTCTTCCATCATTGGTACTTCCTTTGCGCCACCTTCATGATACTCTGTCAAATCTGAAATGTTGAACATAGGGGAAATGTTGAATCCATTTGGAAAATCTACCTCATATGCATTCCCTGAATCATGCCTCTTCAAAATTTTACAGGGACTGAACTTTTTCATCTTCAATTTGTTATATGTTCCCACTGGAAACCTTTCTTTTCTCAAGTGGACCATCACTTCATCACCAATCTAAAACTCCCTATACCTCCTCTTCTGATCTGCCTTAGCCTTATACTACATATTCCTCTTGTTAATATGTTCTCTTACCTTCTCATGTATATCCTTGATGTGTTCTACAAAATCTTCGGCTTCAACACTTATTTTCTTCTCTTAGTCCATCTTCCTCAATTCTGGAGCTATTCTGGGGCTACCTCCATACACAATCTGGAATGGTGATCTACCAGTGCTTCTATTGACATAATTGTTGTAAGAAAATTTTGCCTGGGGCAAGATCAAGTCCCATCCCTTGGGTTTATCTCCTACCAAACATCTTAGTAGGTTACCTAGACTCCTGTTAACAACCTCTGTCTGCCCATGTATTTGTGGATGGTGTGCAGAACTAAACTTCAACTTTGTCTTCAGCTTCTTCCATAAGGTCCTCCAAAAGTACCCCACAAATTTGGTGTTACAATCTGAAACAATACTCTTTGGCAGACCATGTAGCCTCACCACCTCTTTGAAGAACAAGTCAGCAATGTGGACTACATCATGGGTCTTCTGACATGGAATGAAATGTGCCATCTTCAAAAACCTATCAACCACCACAAAGACTGAATCATTCCCTCGTTGTGTCCTTGGCAAACCAAGAAAAAATTCCATACTTATATCCTCCTATGGCCTCTCTGGTACAGGTAAGGGCTGATATAAGTTGGTATTTTGGCTCACTCCTTTAGCCATATAACATACCCTATAGCTTTGTACAAACTTCTTCACATCCTGTGACAATTGAGGCCAATAATAATGCTCACTGATAATGGCAATGGTCTTATCTAGACCAAAATGTCCTGCCATTCCTCCACTATGCTTCTCCTTTATCAGGTTCTCCCTCGTGGAACTCCTCGGGATACAATTGGCTTCCCTTAAATAACATGCCATCCTAGATTGAAATCCAACCACCTTGTCATGTCCACTATAATAGGTTCTTTGCAAGCTTTCCAAGCCTCTGCAAAATCGTGATCTTTTGCATACAGTGTCTTGAGTTCATTGAACCCAACCACTTCAATCTGCATCTTTGTCATCAATGTATGCCTCCTACTTAAGGCATCTGCAACCCTATTTGACTTCCCACTCCTATGTTTCAAAACAAGGTATAACTCTGCAAAAACTCTACCCATTTCATATACCTCTGATTTAATTTTCCCTGACTATTTAGGTACTGCAAGGCCTGATGATCAATATATAGAACAAATTCCTTTGGCAACAAATAATGTCTCCATTTCTTTAATGCTTGAACTATTGCATAAAATTCCTAATCATATACAAAATACTTTCTCTTGGAATCATTTAACTTTTCACTAAAATAGGCAATGGGCTTACCTTCTTGGATCAACACTGCTCCAATGGCACAAGCATTAGCATCACAATCCACTTGAAACACCTTGTTGAAATCTGGGAGGGCTAGAACAAGTTGCTCTGTTACCTTCTGCTTCAACAGTTCAAAACTCTTTGTCGCTCCAGTGCTCCACTTGAATTCTTTTCTATCCCCTCTCATTGTTTCAGTCAGGGGTCCATAAATATTACTGAAGTTTCTAATGAACTTTCTATAAAAACTAGCCAAACCATGGAAAGATCTCACCTCGGTAGTAGTTCTTAGGGTAGGCCATTCCAGAATAGCCTTCACCTTCTCTGGGTCCATCTTGAGACCTTTTGCTGAGACAACAAACCCCAAGTACACTAACTCCCTCTTCACAAAACTGCACTTCTTCAGATTAATCAGCAGTTTCTCTTCTCTTAACTTCTCAAAGGATCTCCAAATATGCATCAGATGCTCATCCAACATCTTACTGAAAATCAAAATATCATCTAAATACACAATAAAAAAACTTCCCAAAAATTCTTTTAGTACCTCGTTCATCAGCCGCATGAATGTGCTCGGTGCATTGGTTAGCCCAAAAGGCATGACTGACCACTCATACAGGCCATCTTTGGTCTTGAAGGTAGTCTTCCATTCATCTCCCTCTCAAATCTAAATCTGGTGATATCCACTCTTCAGATCAATCTTTGTGAAGTACTGAGCTCCACTCAAACAGTCCATCAGGTCATCCATCCTTGGTAGGGGAAATCTGTACTTGATTGTTATCTTGCTTATGGCTCGAGAATCTGTACACATCCTCCACTCCCCATCCTTCTTTGGTGCTAGTACTGTAGGTACTACACATGGACTCAAACTCTCCCGTATCAAACCCTTTCTCAACAACTCTTGAACTTGTCTGTTCAACTCCTCATTTTCTGTTGGAGTCATTCTATGAGCTGCCTTATTTGGAAAACTGGCTCCGGGAATCAAGTCAATCTGATGACTGGTTTGCCTTATTGGTGGTAAACCCTCAGGTACATTATCAGAAACAATATCCTGAAACTCATCCAACATCCCAAAAAATTCTTCTGGAACCTTTTCACTATCCTCCTTACTCACTCTATGAATCAATGCATAACACACACACACTCATGCTTCATACCTTCTAAATTTTTTCTTCCATCTACATAACAAATTCTAGTACTACATATGTTTTTCTTCCAGTCTCGCCGGGGTTTCAACTTGTAGCCGAACCCCATCCTTTAATCAGGAATAAGTGTTTGCATAGCCATCATGTATAGCTGGCCTATTATCAGCCCCGCCTCTGACCTCCCAACAACATGTGGCATGCATCCGTAGGGATGATATCATAAAGAGAGTACCTCATGTAGTAGCTCGATCTTGAACTTTACTAGGCAGCGTTCATTGACCAAAAATTTGAGATGCTTTTTCTACAACGGACAATGCGATATGGATGTGGATGTATTTCCCTCTTCAACTTCAACTTTGTGACCATCTCTTCTGACACCAGATTATCGTTGTTCCCACCGTCAATAATGACATCACAACATTTTCCTTCACATTTGCATCTTGTGTGAAACTGATTCTTCCTCTGTTTGTTTCCTTTTCCTTAGTCACTAGGGCTCTCCTAATCACTAGGGCTTCTCCCCTTTCAACATCATTTGAATGTTATTGGACCTCCTCATCTACATGCGCAACCCTTCCGACCTTCTAGCCTTTTGTCCGCCCTTCCTTGGTGTTGTGGACATTCATAGGCTTGATGCCCTTCTTCACCACCGGAAACACGTTCCTTTGAAACCACCTCTTCCAGATCCTTGTCCATATTTCCCTCGTCCTCTACCTCTTTGATCACCACTATTTTGATCACGAGGGTAGTATAAGTTGTCATTCCTTTGGCTTCGACTAGTACCCACATCTTCACTTTTATTTTCATCATCATTTCGGCTTCCTGAAGGTCTTCCACTGCCCCTTCCACTTTGACCTCCTCATCCTTTTTGCTTGCCATCAAATCTTTTGTTCAGCTTCTCTTCCACCTTCAGAGCAAACTGATACACATCTTCAATGGTGGTCATTCTAACTAGGCTTAACTCCTCCTGAATGCTCGGTCATAACCCATTAAGATATCAGGCTACCTTCTCCTTATTGGCCTCTGTGTGGCCCATTTTGATGATTATCTTGTGAAATTCTTTAGTATATTCTTTCACAGATTTGCTTCCTTGCTTCAACCCTTGAAATTTCTTCAACAGATCTAACTCATAGTCCATTGGTTTGAACTGTTTCTTCAGTTTCTCTACCATGCAATCCCATCTGGTGATATTTCCTTTTCGTCTTCAATTTCTTTCCAACTGGACCTCTTTCCACCAAATACTGGCATGGCCCTTCAGCTTCATTTTCACAAACATAACCCAATCTAGGTCCTCTATTTACTCATACTCAAAATGTTCTTCTAGCTTGTTGATCTAGTCGATCAACTCTTCCGAGTTTAGAATTCTGGAATAACTAGGGACTTTTTCTCTGGGTCTTTTCCCGACCTTCGAAATGGCCCTTATTAGCCACATTTGGTCTTGATCAATTGCTTCTTCTACCTCTTCTACATCTGAACCTTCTTCCTCTCCTTCATCCTCACTTTCCTCCCTCAGGTTTAACCCTCTTCTCAATTGCTCTTGTAACGCATCAATCTATCTTTGGAGGGCTGCCAGTGCATCTCTTCCACCAACATTTCTGCCACCTCGACCACCTCTGACACCACCATGCCTACCAAGCATCACTCTTGGAGGCATCTTTCTTGACCTCGACCCACAACCACGGTCCTGGTGTGAACTGCCTCACGATCGGTGATTTGTCCACACGCTCAAGAAAACCCGCTCTGATACCACTTGATGAGGGTGCAACCCAAGACTTAGAAAATAACCCACAATTAAGAGAATAATTTTATTATTCATAAAATGGAGCTTCTTACATGCTGAGGATCTCAAATCCCCAAGTTCTAAAACACATGCAAGTTACATAAAGCTACAAAATCACCATTTCATAATATGCGAGCTTGTCCCCAAAAAGTTACCCAAAAATTAGAAACCCGCCCATAAATAGAGCTCCTCTTTATTTTGGAGCCAAAACAACATTCAAATTTGAGTTCAGGTGGTTTGGCGCCAAAAAATTACAAATTGAAGTTCAAATTTCAAAAGAACATTTGCAATTGTATCTTCTAGAAAGTGCGCCAACTTCTCGGGGCCATAACTTTTGATCCAAGACTCCAATTCACGAACCGTTTGAACCATTGGAAAGGTGTTGAAGTCAATAACACGCTTAAAATATGCTATGCCAATTTTGGCAAGTTTTGGGGCCGATCCAGGAACTCTAAGTGCCTCAAATCTAACTCGAAAGATTTTCAGGTGCAAATCTGGGAAACTAAAACTACAATATTTTTCAACCGAAGAATAGAAAATAAAAATCATAAATTGGGAATTTCATTATGACAAAAAGGGTATCAAAAAATGTAAAAACATTTAAAAACTGAGAAACGTGAAATTTAACTATTTTTGGGTGATGCAAGGTTGCCTTTACACCACTAGATGCTCCTGCATCATCTATCCTAACTAATATAGAGTAACCTTTTTCATTTTAATTGACTACTAAATAATAATTTATGTGTTGAAAGAATTGTTTCCATTCTTTGTAGTTTTTACATTGGAATACAAATCATATTGAATTTCACACCAATATACTTCTTACTTAAAGATATTTGTTTCATTTTTCCTTGCTATTTTCATCTTAAAATTTTAAAAAATGTATTCTATAATATATAATTATTTTCAATTAAAGCAAGGGACATAATTTTGGGTGTGTTTGAATTTAATAAATTATAATTTAAAATAGACTTTTTAATGTGAAATTTTTAATTTTTTTTGAAAGTTGTGCTCGACGTTCGTCAAAATTTTGACAAAAATAACTGTTCATCAAATTATTAGACTATTTAGATCATTTTCTTAGTTGTGTATCCTAACTAATATAGAGTAAGATTTTTCATTTTAATTGACTACTACATAATAGTTTATGTGTTGAAAGAATTGTTTCCATTCTTTGTAGTTTTTACATTGGAATACAAATCATATTTAATTTCACGCTAATATACTTCTTTCATAAAGATATTTGTTTCATTTTTCCTTGCTATTTTCATCTTAAAATTTTAAAAAATGTATTCTATAATATAGAATTATTTTCAATTAAAGCAAGGGACATAATTTTGGATGTTCTTGAATTTAATAAATTATAAATTAAAATATACTTTTTAATGTGAAATTTTCATTTTTTTCAGAAGTTTTGCTCGACGTTCGTTGAAATTTCAACGAACCTGATTTTTGTCAAAATCTCGATGAAAATCAGGTTCGTCAAAATTTTGACGAACGTTAAGCACAAATTTTGGAAAAATTGAAAATTTCACATTAAATATTCACAAGTACCTAACAATACATCTGATTATACATCTTTCATCAGAAATTTTCATCAAATTTTGCAATCAAATGAGTTAGTGACCCACTTCTAGTGGCTATATCCTAGAAGTCAATTTGCATCTTTACCATTAGGAGGATCGACAGAAGATACAATGACAATCCACACTTCACCATTTGGCACCCAACACACAACACAAGGAATGACACCAACCATGACACAATCTATGTAACAACCCTTTGAAATTACATTCAACCCATTTTCCACATCAAAAACCATGGGGGAATCATCCCCGAATCCACTTGGTACATACACCTCAACCAAAAGACCAAATATTATTATCAATAAGACTACCAAAACAAATGCTATACCAAATATGGGGGCCTCTCAACATGCTATTATGTCACAACAAGTGCCTACTTCTCATGTACATGTGCAAAAAAATACCTAAGGATCTACTCCACAAAACACACAAGGACAATTCACATAATTTTGTAGCCAAAATCCACATGGCCATACATTTATAAGTTTGTGGCATACACAATCCAATTCTTCCCAGTACACTCATATTCCAAATCAAAACATTCATAAGCAAAAACCATCTTACACACATATGCAAGACTAAAATATATCATATACACACATACCCAATCAAAAATCATCCCATAATATTGGATTCCAACATGCCAACATGGGCTCTCAAAATACACAAGACCCATAATTAACTCAAGTAGACATTCTAGGAACTCAAATACTTTTTCTACAACAATAAATAAATAACATGCAAGTGTCCAACAAGAATACTTACTCTACAAAATACTTATGCCCCTATCCATTTAACAAGAGTCTATACATGTTACCCTTCCCACATGGCTATATCACATCTAATTTTCCAAAGTATAGAGGGAAGGGTAATCCTATCAAACATGTAAGAGATTTTTCCATAGCTTTCATAGACATTGCATACAAACCAACATATCCAATGAGATAATTCCCATAAATTCTTATAGGGAAAGCACTTGAGTGGTTTTCACACCTACCACTTGGCATAAGAACATGGGAAGAATTGGCACACAAATTTGTAAGACAGTTTGCATTCAACATTGACAATGAGATAACAATTTCCACCCTATGGCATACCACATGAGAAGAAGTTGAAAACTTTGTGACCTTCTTCCAATGATGGAGGGGTTTGGCTAGTAGATGTCCCATCGAGATACCTAAAAAACATAAATTATCATGTTTATAGAAAACCTTAACTCAAGCTTGAAACATGAGTTACAAATGCAATTTTGTACTTCATTCATAGACCTACTTGAAAAAGGCATTATCCTTGATAAGTTCCTCATTGACAAGGGAGAAATCAGGACTTCCAATAAAATCACGACCACCCAAAACACATCAAATGACAAAAGAAAATATTGGGAACATCACAAAAATTTGACCAATGATGGAGTCGTTGATACTAAGGAAATACACAAAAGCCCTACCATTACACTCAAAGGACCTAGTGCATCCATAAACACACCAAGAATTCCTTAGAAAATAGAAAATTCCATTCAAAACACATGAGAGCAAAGACTCCAAAGGAAGTTTCCTACAAGACCTAAATACACTCCTCTTGGGGACCAATTAAATCCATCTTTAAATAACTTTTACAACATAATGTCATAAAACTTCCTCACGTGAAAAAATATGATCCAAGACAATTTAATCCATCATGGTTGGATGGTAATTCCTTTTGTGACTACCACTGAGCCAAAGGACACAACTTGTCACAATGTCGACAATTGAAGAATATCATCCAAGACCTTGTGGAAAATGACACTATTGAAGTCAATGGACAACAAAAACACTTTTCTAATAGCAACCATAAAGTCTTCATAGATACTTTACATGACCATTGAAAAGGAAAGGCCTCTAGTTTGGGAAATGTTGATGGGTTTGTTTACACCTCTCAACATAGACAACACTCAAGTGCACTACCTCTCTTGAAAGGAAACTCCCTACAAACAAGTTGCAGAAAATCACCGCAAGGTCTCTTGGGTATCAGGTCATGACAATGCTTGGAATAGTTCAATTGGTTGATGTTATTTGTTGGTAATCACAAGGTGGCCTTTAATTTTTTTAAAGTATGAGAAATTGGGTCTGGAAATGGAGTTTCATAGTGCTTGGAAGTGAATGAACAATGGTTTCCCACTAAAAATAGCAAGATTAAACTCACCTGAATCACCAAGTTTGACATTTTGATGGTTCTAGGAATATTACTCTAACAAGGAGTTAAAAGAAATAGAAAAAGAGGAAATGGTAAGAAAATCCATTCTAAATCTAAGATATGAATGAATAGTAACAATGGAGGATGCTATAGTAGACAGAGTCTCACAAACTAAGTTTTTCTTGGCCAAGAGGAACCTACAACTACACAAAACTAGTGCAATATCCTAAGGTCTATAGATTTTCAGATTGTACATGAACTTCATGAAAATAAAATTGAACTAAGTTGTAGTAATCACAGAAAAAATCCTAGGCTAAATTTATGTAGTAGTTTGTCATCAGCAAGTGCCAAAAGTATGGGCTAGGAATCTGTCAATTACCATAACAAAAAACATCATTATCATAGCTACTCAAGAAAATAACAACTAAATCTAACATGGAAGTTGAATCATGCATACATATTGAAAAAAATCAAAAGAAACACCATAATAATGTGATGCTTCTCTTCATTGCTACAATATGCCTCTTACACCAATTCCCCAACACTTACAAATGAGGAGCAAACCCCTATTTATAGTTTTCCAAAGCCCAAATGAATGGCTAGGATTCATTTACATTGTGTGGCCCAAACTCAATACAAGTTAGGGTTTCACCTACCCCTCAATATACAACAATTTAAAATATACTTTTGTCCTTTTCCCTATTTTGTCTTTTAGTTCCCTAGCACTGCAACAATTTTATCGTCTATTTGTTTTCTGGGCTATAGGTAAAAGCTTCCTAGGATGCCATCTACTTGATGTGTTTGTAGTCATTCCTTCAACCAATTAAGTGCATCTTCTCACATATTTGTATTGTTGGAGAGCATTCATGTTGCTCCTGATCTTGTAGGATAGCTCTTGCCAAATCATGATCATTTGGTGAAAGACAAAAAGCTCCTTCTGGTTTCTAACTTTAGTGTACAACTCCCTGATCTCTTAGTACTGACTTCCTTCAAAATTCCATCATATGTGTGTTGGTCTATCCATTTTTTGAGCATATTCAATTTGAAGCACTCCCTCCCTAGGCACGGTTCCTGATACATTTTGTGTGGAAGGTATTTCTCCTTGCGATTGCTCCATCCTCTTAGGGAGTTCCTCATGTGGGCTTTTTTGGACAATGCACAGTCTAAGTGCACATCCACAAACAAGTCAATTTCAATTGCTTAGTCAACCCCCCTCTGAAGTCCTTATAATGGCAGGGCTCCATCATGCAAGTGCATCCCCATATCTTTGTTCATCCTGCACATAGCAAAGGAAAATAATTAAAATGAGGCATCCATAAAATGTTAATGAAGAGCTTAATTATGAGCAAACACTACCGTCCAAATTATAGGAAGGGGAACTTGAATTTGAATCCACATAGTCCCCCTTTTAGGCCTTGGTCATTCCTCGACCTCAAACAACTTCCCCAGGCCATGGACATCTAGCTAGCAAGTTATTTCTTATGAATGGCCTCCTCATTCGTACCTTCACACTATCAAAATATTTCCCATGATCAACTTGGTTCATGTCCCTCCCCCCAAAATTCATATGATTCCCCCTGGATTGCAGGCATTGATCCCATCCATGTGATGCATGGCTTACTATTAGTCGAGTGCATTTGTGGGCTCACTTCATTTTTCTTTAGCGTGGGTTCGATCCTTGGTTTACTTTAGCAACACTCCCTGCCAAGCAAAGTTTCCTTCTCAGTCTATTTTAATGTGACAGTTCTACCCATATCAATGATAAATTATTTCTATATATCCACCTGATTACAACACTCTTCAAAACTTCCATTTCCTTATGACTTTATTGTGTTATGAGCACAATGTTGCTAGCGTGGGCATCTGTTTTATGATTGTATTGTTTGGGAGCAGAAGTGTAGGCTTCATCCCACCTGATGTCATCTATGGGGCTAAGAGTGTAGGGTGCCACCATTAGAATGTTGTTTATGGGTGTATGAAGTGGCTGAGTCGTTAAAAAGTGTCATGGAGAATGATCTTGGTGGTGGTAGCCCCTGCAAAGAAGTAGTCATGATGGAGTCAATGGTGGGCTCCGTAGGTTAAAATTCTGCAGGCATTGGAGAGTGGAACACTAGGGTGAGAAGGTCACAAGGATAGCAGTGTGGAGTGCATGGAGATCCACACAAAGGCTCTCGAAAATAATTCACTCATAGGCGGTTGTACAACACCTATGCAATGCAACACTTCCCGATTTCACACCAGCCCCATATGGTTTCGAGATATCATAGTGGATATTTGAAAAGAATTCCTTTTGTTCTGCCATTTTCATCCATTGACCACATTCCCAACCATGGGTCTGAGGGTGTCCTTTGGGTCAAGATGCTCTTAGGTTTGTGGGAACTCATCATGGGTTCCTATATTTAAGACCCATAGTCAGGATTGACATCCCTTCCAAGCACATGTTACGTTTTATGAATAAATGTGAGACCCTTCATGGTCACTCGCTAGGTTGGGTTCACCATTAGACACTCAACCCCACATGTTCATCATGCCCCATCCATGCAATAATATTATTTGTCTTTCTATGATTTCGTAAAATCCTTCTAGCATTGGTTATAGCTCATTTCCTTTCAACGACATCTCTAGGCCTAAAAATGTTACACATGCTTAAACAATTCAAGGCGAATGATTAAATAGCTGAGAATTTTAGAGGTTTACTTCCCCACAATGCTACCCGATCTCTTATAGAACACAAACCTCATGACAAAACCAGAGAGCACTTGAGAGAGGCTTTGTAACCAAATGTCTTCTATGCAGGGAAGAGTTTTTGGGAGACAGTAGTGAGAGCACCACCCTAGGCGGTCATAGAGGTGGATGAGTCTGTAGAGGAGGCTACCATGGGGTTAAGAATGCAGGTGGTAGCCTACGGGAAGCTACTATGTGAATTCCATAAAGGTAATGACTTCTTGATAACTACCTTCCAAGCTGTGGAATCCGAAAGAACAGGCTTCGTCGAGTGAAACCAAGGGCAATGGGATTTGAAGCAATGCCATTGTGAGTCTATAAAGAGCATGAGGATGGCATGCTTGTTTCAACATATGATAGGTTAGTAGCCTACATAGTAATGCACATGAAAATCCTAACTCAAGGTGTCTCCACCTAGTAATCCAACGCATTCACTGGTTCCCTCATTACTCTTGATTCGAGAATTGCTATCATCATTCAATGTTGTTGCCACTAGCTAGGCTGATACAACTGTGAGAGGCTCAGGACTTATTTCATTCACATCATGTCCATTGGATATAGTCTTTGGGGCTTATGCGATGAACAAGGGATGACTCTGGTCATGGTGGGCTTCGCATAGTGTATGGTCATCAAATTGAATGTGGAGGATCGGTAGTTATTTTTCATAGTGTGGAAGTTGTGTATAATTGTTGCTCAAAATAGATGAAGAGACAACAACTCCTACATATAAAAGGCTTGCAAAAGGTATAGTGGAGAGCATGATGAGCAGGTTGTAATAGAATAAAACAATGAGTGTGAATAGTGAAGATTGATGAAGATGAGTCAGACCTTGGATGACCTTGAGTGGCCCCTTCTTCATTATTGAATATACTTCATAGACCTTCCTCCTTATCTAATTAGGATGAATTCTGATGAAAAGGAAATAAAAGCAACACTGTTAGTACTTCTACATGCTCAAATGATTATAACTTGCTTGCTTTAACTAGGTCGATCAAGGTTTAGCATCACAACTAGCCAATGCTCTTAAGATCTCATGTTTATCATAATCCTACTCCATTTCCTAACGCTTACTGCAACATTAATTGAGGTCATTTTGTTTGAGAAAAAAAATCTAGGAGTTCCAAAGGAACCTTATGGGACACCCTTGATGATGGAGTTCGAGGCCCACTGAAGTTCATTGAGTATGGGTGATGGAAACCAACTTAAATCCTGAGCAGTCTGCCCATATTTAGTTTAGTTATTTGATCTAAGTGATGCATAGAGATTAGGGGACCCATGGGGAAGCAAGGTAATGTAGTGGTGACACGAAGAAGTTGCTTGTAGAGTAATAAGCTTATGAAGGCATCATAGTAGAAAATGACTCTCGAAGGTAGGATAAGAAGTGGACTCTACAAGCATGGCTTCCATCAGAGGGCACACAGGGATGAGTATGCGGGTGGGTTCTTGTGTGAGGACATTTGAGGAAAACCATCAAGGGAACAGTGAGAGATAGGTAGAGACCCGCATTGCGGCTTCCATGTAGATGAGTTTTGTTGATGCCAACCTTTGAATGTCATCACTTGTATTGTATAAAGCTGAAATGTGTGGCACTATCTCTCTTCAACAGTCAACATTAGCTTAGAATTCCATGCTTACAATTGCTCCATAGTCACCTCGATACCATACTTGGATAAAATAATGCAAAATTTTAAAGTGAGCATGCTGACCACAGAGAAGCCATTAAGGGGGATAGTCTATAAATAGCAAGGTAACCAACAGCCCCCACAACAAACAAAGCCTATGAGATCCAATGTGGAGAACCAACTTGAAGATGATGCTAAGAATGTCATTAGGGAATGATCGAGTGAGTGACAACCATGGCACAACAAATAAGTGAATGCAGGTGAATTGTGTGGGTACTTCGTCTATGAATTCCATTTTACAACAACTAGATGATGGATGATAGCTTCTGTGGGGAGGCCCATAAGAGGATGATGGTGATAGTGGGTCATGGGCCTGTGAAGCAGGGAGGAAGTGAAGCTTCACTATTATTAAATGACATCAAGGTGACGGCTTCCCATAAGTAGCGGCCTGCAAGGGCGGACTCACTGGTGAGCTTTGACTCAAGAATCTATTTGTAGACTTAAGTTTTCATTATGAGGAAATTGTACATGTGGGGTCCATGTAGTGGGGCAATGTGAAAGATGAGTCACCAGATAATGGCAGTCAAGTGAAGGAAAACCGTACGCAGGGACTTATGAACATTTTGGACTTAGGTGATTTTGAAGTGTGTTGGATCTAGTTTAGCAATGGTGAACAAGGATGGAAATACCGATAGAGGATCCTACCACATGGGTGGAAGTCAAGGGTTGGCTGCTTCTTAGTAGCGAAATGGGAATGGAGACCGACTTAAGGTGACCCATAACTACAGGTCCACGATGCATGATATACATCGTAGAGAAAGCGAACACAGGGTCCACCACATAGGCAGATGTTGGGGCTTGGTCATGGATGAGCGATGAGACCAAATGGAAAACATCAAGAGGAGGTTCACGAATGTGGGCCTGTGAGGCCCAATGAATGTCGGGGTGAGAAGGTCTAGTAAAACCCACATGGCCTAGCCTATAGGGCCTAGCTCGCAAAATAAAATGACTTAGTGAAATTTAGGTAGGTGAATTTGGCCAATGGGAAATTGATCATTTTAAGGCTCGTGATCAACTTGAGCTTGGAAATAGGGGTGTACAAAGTGAGACAGGAGAAAAATAGCCTATCAGGAGCGCAAAGAGGGGGTCCCTACCTACAATGGGGTGTGTGTGCAAAAAATGCACAACAAATGGCGACTCACTGGGGAAATACTCTAGGGCATTTTGATGAAATACTGGAATCATGAATCCAAAAATCTCTGATTCTGATCCTCATGCTAGGACAAACAAACTGAACACCTGACTAAAGGATCAAAACCACTAGTCAACCCATCTTTCAGTATGCTAAAACTTCAAGTGTGTGCAGTTGCTGCAAGAACCTAAGCTCCATCAATTTAAGCTACATTGTTTATTTTAACTTCAAAAGCATCTGGGACATTGTCTCACTTCCAGTCACACGTCTATAGCCCTAACAAGCTTGTCACTATGATTCCCCTGAACATTGCTCTACTACCAGCCAAGTGTCCATAGCCCCGATAGAGTTGCTCAGATCCCCCTAAAATGTTGAATTTATTTATTTTTATTTTCAATATTTAATTTTCTTTCTTTTCTTTTGATTTTCTCTTTTCAATTGTTTACAATTTGACCCACGAGTAGTGAAGCTTGCATGTAGGGTTGAAAATCATAGTGATGTTGAAGCAGAATTTTAGATTTTTCACTTAACTTGACTTCATGGAAGGCCCTACAATAACCTCGGGATTCTTAATGTGAGAGGTGTAAGATTTTAAAATACATTAGAATTAGACTGACCAACGACTTATCCCCATCAAATCAAACATTCAGGTCACTTGGCACTAATAGAAGACCCTCACCGTCCACTCTAAAAACTTGATTAAAGTTTGTTGAAGAAATACATAGAACAACCCTCTGGCAATAAAATGGTTGTGCATGCAAATGTGCCCAACAACAAATGAAGGGACTCAAGCAAAGCAATAGTAAAGAAAAATAAAACAAGTAGGAAACTACCCTAAAGCAACTAATCTACAGCTAACCAACTAACCTACAAAAGAAAGAAAGTGAGACTATATACATGAAACCTAAACTACTAAAAAATGAGCTATGGACAAAGGTATTTACAAGGGACCATAGTCAGGCAAGGAAAAATTATGTTTACATTTGTTAGATTTTGTAATTCATGCACAAGCATAAGGACAATCGTTATAGTTCTAAGCCATGAAAATTCATCCTTATATTAAGAAAAATGAATTTCAATGTTGTAGCATTCAAATGCAATAACATGCTCAGGAAGAATTAGCAGTTGAGGTGGTTCGTTAAACCTATGGTTGATCCATAAACAAGTCTATCTCCACTCATTCCCATAATCAAAATGATAAACGTAGTTGTATTTATTCATAGGAATAAGGAAAGTTATAACCTAGATGTCATCATGTGAAGGTGGAAACATTTGATAGTTGAAAGCGAGCACTGCATCATCAGTTGTTGCGTTGGAAGCCCCTAGTGGATGCACTAGATGGTGTAGCATCCCTCTTGCATTACAAATCTGCACATTGCAATCAAACTGATCAGGCAGTACACATTGTGAAGAAAAAATTTCAAATGAAAGGAACCTTGTACCTTATCTCAAGTTCATATGAGACTGAGAGAATGAGGCAAAAAACACCTCCTCTGAGCTACCAGTGGGACCCACAACCTCCATCAGTTGTTCTTCGAAGAGATACACTTCATCTTCCTAATCTTTCGTAGTCTAGGCATCCACTTGATTGTTGTCCTCAAAAGACAACATGCTTCCCCATCTCATTTCCATGGTGTTGATATCAATTTTATGATGTTCTATTTCATAGAAACATGACATGGAAGAATCTTCTCTATTACAGATCTCAACAAGTGTAGGAGGAGCAATAGTGGGAAAAGGAGAAAGTCTCCCAATTGTAGCTTGTCCTTGTGGTTGAAATGTTATGTCACCCATGTCAACAACCCTCAAGGCCTTACTTCCTTGGTCCTCTTCTCTTTTTAGTTCATGTGGCTTACCATGATGCTCACTCATTTCCTCTTGTTCACTATCGTTGTAGATGGAAAAGGAGTTCCTCCCCCAATCTGAAGGCTCTGATATTTCACCGCCTAGAGGCTCATGTGATATACCTTCATCACCACCATCTTCTGAAATGTACTCTTTCGTGTCATTATACCTTTGTGGGACAATTCCAAATGGGATGAAATAAGCAAGGGACATTGGTCCATCAAGGGGGTCAATGTATGATGAGCGGTCCACCTCCAAAATTCCTCCATAAAGCCTATCATCCATTGTGTGCAATTGCTCTACAAGAGGGAAATACTCTTCATGATCAATGGAAAACTCTCCCACTTGATTTGTTTCATCGTTTAGAGGCTCAAGACCATGTTGTTCTTCTCTTGCTATTGTCCCAATTCCTCCTTGAGGATTTCTTTCAACTAAGTCATCACTTGGTTCTGACTCTCAAACTTTTGGTTCAATTCTGGAAGCGGCTGTTGGAGGCGATGCACTTGACTGCTCCACTTGTTCTTTAACTTGCTTGATGAACCCTTGGGATAGCTCACATGTGAACTCAGAATGTGGAAAATCATGGAGCCTACACCAACCAACCAACAACAACACCTCCAAATCTGCCTAGTGTCTTAGCTCTAACTAATTCTTCGTAAGTCATGAAAAAAAATCATTATATCTTTCTACCACTGGGTCCTCATCACCACTTAGGAAGGAAGTGAGATAGTAGACAGTCACAGCTTGTGGTTGTTCCCATTCCTCCAAATCTTCATTTTTAGATGCTTGGTCACTGTCATTCATGAAGGAAAGGTCTTCTAATATTATTTTACTTATGTTTTCATCATCATTTTCTATTGTCCCAAGGCTTTTAACCTCTTCTTCCTTCTGATTTATTCCATTTATATTAGTTGTCCCAACATGTACTATTGTAGGTTCTTCTGATTCATCTTGTAGGTATAGCATGTTCATCATGCCCCATCCATGCAATAATCTTAGTTATCTTTCCGTGATTTCATGAACTCCTTCCAATGTTGGTTATAGCTCATTTCCTTTCAACAATATATCGAGGCCAAGAAAATGATACACAAGCTTAAAAAATTCAAGGAAAACAATTAAATAGTTGATAATTTTAGAGTTTTACCTCCCCACAACGTGGCTTGATCTCTTATAGAATGTGACCCTCATGATGAAGCCAAAGAGCACTTGAGAGAAGCTTTGTAACCGAATGTATTCTATGCAAGGAAGAGATTTTTAGAGACAGTAGTGAGAGCACTGCCCTAAGTGGTCTTAGAGGTGGAGGAGTTCATAGAGGAGGTTGCCATGGGGTTAAGCATATAGGTGGCAGCCTATAGGAAGTTGCTATGGGAATGCCGCAAAGGTAATGATGTTTTGATAACTTCCTTCTGAGCTATGGAGTTCACAAGCATAGGCTTTTTTGAGTGAAACCAAGGATAACCATCTCTAAGGCAATGCCATCATGAGTCTACAAATAGCATGAGTATGGCACATTTGTTTCAACATATGATAGGTTAGCAGCCTACATAGTAATGCACATGAGAATCCCAACTCGAGGTGTCTCCACTTGTTAATCCAACACATTTTTCAGTGCCTTCATTACTCTTGATTTGGGAATTGCTGTCATTGTTCAATGTTGTTGCCACCAGCCAGACCAATAAAACTATGAGAGGCTTGGGACTTGTTTTGTTCGCAACATCTCCATTTTGATCAGTCTTCGGGGCTTATGTGATGAACAAGGGATGGTTCTGGTCACGATTGGCTTCATATGGTGTATGCTCGTTGAATTTAACACAAAGGATCAGTGTTGGGTTGTCGTAACATGGAAGTCGTGTATGGTTGTTGCTCGAAACTGATGAAGAGACAACAAATCCTATGTACAAAAGGCCTATAAAATGTGGGACAAAGAGCATGAGGAGTAGGCTATCATACACTAAAAAAATGAGGATTAATAGTGAAGATCCATGAAGATGATTCAGACCCTAGATGACCTTGAGTGGCCCCTCCTTCATTACTGAATATACTTCACAGACCTTCCTCATCTAATCGGGAAAAATTCTCGTGCAAAGGAAATAAAAGCAACACTGTTAATACTTCTAAATGCTCAAATGATTATAACTTGCTTGCTTTAACCACGTCAATCAAGGTTTAGCATCGCGACTAGCCAATGCCCTTAAGATCTCACATTGATTATAATCCTACTCTATTTCCTAACGCTTGTAGCAATGTCAAGTGAGGCCATTTTGTTTGAGAAAAATAATCCACAAGTGCCAAAGGCACCTTATGGGACAACCTCAATGATGGAGGTTGAGGCCCATGAAGTTCATTGAGTACGGGCGATAGAAACCAGCTTAGATCTTGAGCACCCCACCCATCTTTATTTTACTTACTTGATTCAAGCAATGCATAGAGATGACAAGACCTGTGGGGAAGGAAGCTAACATAGTGGTGACACAAAGAAGATGCTTGTGGAGCAATAAGCTTATGAAGGTATCATAGTAGAAAATGATGCTCAAAGGCTAGATAAGAAGTGAACTATGCAAGAAAAACTTCTATCAAAGGGCATGCCAAGGTGAGTATGCCGGTGGGAATGTGTGTGAGGACATTTGAGGAAAACCATCAAGGGAATGATGAGAGATAGATGGAAAATTGTATTGCGGCTTCCATGTAGATGATTTATATTAGCACCAACCTTTAAATGTCATCACTTGTAGTGTGTAAAGGTCTAATTTGTGGTGCTATATCTCCTCAACAATCAACACTAGCATAGAATTTCACACTTACAATTGCTACATAGTCACCCTGATACCATAATCAGATAAAATAGTGCGAAAGTTAGAAGTTAGGTTGTTGGTTGTGGAGAAGTCATTAAGGAGGATTTCCTATAAATAGCAAGGTAGACGATGACCCCCACAAGAAAGAAATCCTATCAGATCCAACATAGAGAACCAACTTGAAGATGCCGCTAAGAATTTCATTCAAGAATGACTGAGCGAGTGATGGCCATGGCATAGCAAATAAGTGAATGTGGGTGAATGATGTGGGTATAAAATGTATGAATTCCATTTTGCAACGGTGAGATGATGGACGACAACCACCATAGTGGAGGCCTAGAAGAGGATGATGACACTAGTGGGTCATGGGCCCTCGAAGCGGGGAGGCAATGAAGCTTTTCCATTATGAAACAACATCAAGGTGCAAGCCTCCCATGATCAGCAACCCATGAGGGTAGAATCACTGGAGAGATTTGACTCAAGAATCTATTTGTCGACTTTAGGTTTCATTCCAAGGAAATGGTACATGTGGGATCCATGCAGTGGGGTGATGTGAGAGATGAGCTGCAAGATAAGAGAAGTCAAGTGAAGGAAAACTATACGTAGAGACCCGCAAACATTTTGGACTTAGGAAATTTTGAAGTGTATTGGATCGAGTTTAGCAACGATGAATGGGGACGCAGGTGGAAGTCAAGGGTTGAATGTTGCTTAGTGGAAAAAACAGGAATGGAGACCTGCCTAAGGTGACCCACAACTATGGGTCTGTGATGCTTGATAGATGTCATGACGAAAGAAAACATGGGGTTAACCATGCAGGTGGATGCTAGGGCTTAGTCAAGGGTGAGTGGTGGGATGAAATGGTGAATGCCAAGAGGAGGTCCATGAATGCGGGCCCGCAAGGCCCAACAAACGTTAGGGAGAGAAGGTCGAGGGAAACCTGCAGGGCCCAGCCCATAAAAGAAAATTACTTAGTGAAATTTAGGTAGGTGAATTTGGCCAATGGGAAATTGATCATTTTAAGGCTTGTGACTGACTTGAGCTTGGAAATAGGGGTCCAAAAAGTGAGACAGGAACAAAATATCCTGTAAAGAGCGAAAAAAACCTGTTAGGAGTGCAAAGAGGGGGTCCCTACCTACGTTGAGGTGTGTGGAAAAAACATGCACAACATGAAATAAGACCAACAACTCTACGAATTATGAAAATGTTAAATTTGATTATACTACCATAGTAAATCACATCCACACTACCGATGATCATGTCAATACCATTACCATTAAGAAGCCCCTAGAATGTGTTGTCAATACTCATCAAACCAAGGTGACTATTCAAGGCCCTCCTATAAAATAGTAGTAGCCACCAAAATCCTAGTACAATTAACTTGACCCTTTGGGAAAGACACTTGTGTAGATCTTTATCTTGGAGTTATTGTGTATATCACCTAATCATCGAGCAATTCTAGACAAGGCCTTACAAGACACAATCATCCCCACCGATCCTTATGTCAACCACTTCTAGGAGATGGTGGGATACTTCACTAATTCTCACCGTGCCACCTTTTCCAATCAAGATTATTCAACTCAAATGATAAACCATAATGACCCTTTGCATCTTGAAGTTGTCTTCCATAAACACAAATTCAGATGATTCTTTATAGATAGTGGAGCAGGGTTAAAAATTTGTACCCTCAAACTGATTAAGATATTAGGATTTTTAGAAGCATGTGTAGACACAATCAAAAGCATTGTTATCAAAGCATATGACGATGAAGAATGATATTCTAAAGGAGTTATCACACTATCGATTAGAGTTGGACCTATAGTTGTGGACACTACATTCCAAGTCTTGGACCTTAACCTCCAATACAATCTCCTCCTAGGTCAACCATGGATCCACACCATGAAGTTCATACCATCCACATATCACCAATTCCTGAAATTCCCATACAACAACACTAAAATCACAATAGCCAATGATTCAGATCCATTCCAATATTGTACCAATCTACATGGAGCACCTCAACAAGTTCCTATCAATCAAGAGGCTTCATCATCCAAGTCATCTCACTTCAATAACTCATCCTCTCTACCCAAAGCATCCACTTCCAAATCCCAACCTTCTAATCCTATTGTTGAGGTCCAAGATAAAGGATGTGGTGAGTATTACATGAAGAAGTCCTATTGTATCAAAAAATTGAAAACTCCTAAATAATATGGTAAACCAAAAATAGACAAAACAAAACCCATGGTCACCATTCACTTGCCTCCAACAAATGCTTTCAAAAAATGAGGGGAGTTAAGAAAATAAGAAATCAATGGAGAGCATGTGACCTCCTAGTTCTATAGAGAAGATAATGAAGAAGTTCGTCTACCCACTAAAATACCGACAGAACAATATGGAAAAGGTTTCAAGATCATGCAAGACAAAGGCTATGATGGACATAGTGGACTTGGATTGAATAAAAGTGGGATAACCGAACCTTTGTCTATGTCTAAATGGCCGAAAGGCCTAGGCCTTGGGTTTAAACCAATTAATATTGGTGCACCCAGTACCATGGCACCTTTAAGTGAGGAAGTAAATGCTTCTAAGGTTATCAAGAAATCTACAATACCCGACACTTATGAACAATATGATGCATATGATGATGACTAGATTAAAAATAGTTCCAATGAAGATGAGTGGGACTCTTGTAACACTAGTGATTTTGAACTAACATAGTCTTCACCAACCTTGACCTATCTAATACCATGATCTGATACCCTAACAATACATCCATCTTCACCATATCTGTCCCGAATCTTGACAACACCAATGATGGCATGCCCTTAGTCTACCCGCAAATTATCAATTTGGACCAACAAGGGACCTCCCATCTTAGATGTATCTATGAATAAATGATCAAAAAGCTCCCTTCGAGTGTATCTATGCTCTAAGTATTGACCCACAGTTTGCAAATAGGCTACTCGGCCTTTTTGTCAAAACTCTGCTACCCCCTCTATGTGTCTTCTCTACACTCCCAAGACGTTTCCTTTCCTTTGCATTTTGGAAATCCCAACTATGCTTCACCATGTCATCATTGTGCATAATCAATGATCACATCCCTTCACTTTTCAGTAAAGCTTTGCCCACACACCACGTGTCACCTTGGCACAAGTTTTCAATGGAAAAAGATAAAGATTCACATGGGTTGCGCTATGCCGCCACGTGTCTCTTCGGAACATTTTATATTTGGGCAGGATAAAGCAAACCAAATGTTGCGACTACTCACCACATGTCATAATTACTTTACGAGGTTATGACACTTTCCTGCTTGACCTTGTTAGGACCACTGCCATCATTTGCAAAGGATGCACCTGAGCCTAGAATGACCGGATGCTTGGTTTCAAATCTTTTTTGTTGCAATGACCTGGAGATATACTCAATTCTGCATCATTGTCGAAGATCATGAAATCTTTTTTGTTACTGCTCTCCAAGGCTGTGAGACTTTTCAGCTATATATACTTCTCTCTTTTTTGAGGGAAAGGTCCAAATATTGGAAAAGGAACACTAATTTTAGAAAAGACACCAAGCCTTTATTATTTTTTTTATTATTGTAAAAGATTCTCTCACTATGCCAATTGTTTGTCTTTTCTATTCTTTTATGATATTTGATTAACTTTAGACTGTGCTTCTACTGTCTGGATATTTCATTTGAGAACTTCTATAAATTGAATGCAAGTTTTCTGGTCTAGATCATGTCTTATGACTCTTCTTGGTAGAAGGAATGTATGCAATACTATTTTATGTCAATGAATGGATTAACTATACTTTAATCTTTAGTTTCTGCCTTTCTGGAACATCACAAATGCCAATTGGGCCCTTAGATCTATGATTTATAATGCCTATCATTAATTCTTGGTGCATCACCTTAGATTAGATTTTATTTTATATATTTGCTTCCTTTTCCCTTTACAAACCCCCATTATAGAAGAAGTTGGCTTCTTTAAAAATCTAGAGGTCACTCAGTTTAGCACAAAAGGTCCCCCATAAACTGAGTTTCCCATAAGACACTGTTACCTAGTCAATTTTTGGCATTAACATTTTTTTATTTTTTTGGCACACCCGATGAGATAGAGTTTAAATAAATTTGCACTTCAGAAGGGTGTATGAGCCATCAGCCTGTCACTAGATCCCAAACCAAAAAAAACCCCAGATTACTAGTACCGCTACTAGGACCAGTGTAGGCCACAAGTTAGTTGGTAATCATTCCACTCCCTCCATCCGTTCCTCTAACCATGTTACCAATTGCCAACAAAAGTTACATGGCATAGGATGCCAAATGTCCCTTAGTAGCTCTAGTAGCACCTACTATCTAGGCTACTATCCTGGTCTCAACTACGAAAGCTATACCCAAGTTTACCAAAGATGGCTCGAGAACACCCATAGAACATCTACAAGATGTGGCAGATGTGTGTTTAGTGCATGGGATCACCTCACAGAATGTAGCACTGAGCCTCCTTGCCGCATCCTTCAAGGGAAAAGCACTAGATTGGTACTAAACATTTCTAGCTAGCACTATCCATACCTGGGATGAGCTCAAAGATCCATTCTATGAGAGGTTTTCAAATGATAGAGATCGCTCCTTGTTGTACCATCAACTATCTAACATAAAATGAGCTCCCCAAGAAGCTATGATGGACTTCAATGCCCGATTCCACACAAACTAGCAAAGGATCCCTATTGCTATATGCCTGACTCCTGAGTTAGCATCCATATTTTATCTGAAGTCCATCAACCTTGACATTTCTATGATGATCAAGTCTTTAGAAGGAGCTACTCTACCAGATACTTACAATGTCATCGTTAAAGCTGAGAATCATTTGATAGATTGCAGAAATTTGTCTCCTCAGCCCGTCATGCTAATATTTCTTTAAATATCAATGCTCACATAGGAAGTCACGTCGACAAGTGCTCCGACACGTCCCCAGTTAATGTACACATATGCGGCAGCACCACAAATGTTTCCTCTACATCTAGTTCTCCAAAGGATGAATTGAGTGATCTTAAAGAAATGATGCGGATTATGGAAAATGACATAACTACCCTTAAGCGAAACCAATCAATACCTCTAAAGCCTGCCTATCAGAATTATCAAGGTAGAGGGTCTTCATATCAGAAAAATTAGTACCAAGGCGGTTCCCTCACTAATCCACTAGCTCAGATAGCCAACCAAATAGTGTCAGTACCTACTCCGTTGATGAGCGCTTCACCAAGCTTGAGTAGGGAACTGACTACAGGACATAATAAGGTCATTGATGATACCAATCTGTGGTGCTTCCCTTGCAGTGATGCACAAATGCCCCAGAACTGTCTGTGTGGAAACTTACAACAAAAAGTGGTAGAGTAGCATAGCCAAGGTGCGACATCAGACTATGAATTACATGGATATGCCTCACCACAAATGGAGAGCATGGTTCTTACCATGCAAATACAAGGAATGTCCCTAGAACAAGAATTTGACATCACTCCTGATCATGCACTCTTCTCATGGATGGAAGAAGAAGAAACAGTGTTTGCTAATGATACCTTCATATCCAAAATGTCGCAAGTACAATCTGACTATAACATTTGCTCAAAGAGGAGATTTACCGGTGAATCAATTTCCTCGCAACTATCCAGTCCAGAACCTAAAAATGCTTTTGATTAGATACCTGACACTTCCACTACACTGCTGTAATATCAGCTGTGGAAGGAAATTATCATAACGAGAGTAAAGGAGAAGAAACCTTCAAGTTTGCCACCTTAAAATGTGGTGGAACAATTGAATAAATCATCTGCTAATGTGTCTTTGTGGGACATTCTAGCTATCCCAGAGTAGAAGACACTATTACAAAAGGCTCTTCAAGCAGATATTAGCACAATGCCAACATAGCAATTAGCCAATGCAAAGGTTGTTGATCAACTATCTCCTGCTAAAGTCTTAGCGAACAACACAATAGAAGCCACTATTGTAGTTAGAGATAAGTCGAAGCCCCAACCCTTCCTCTTAACTCTCATTATAGGGAATAAGTTATTACACAATGCTATGATTGATTTTGGTGCTAGCACCATGGTTATGCCAAAACAAATAGTTGAAGTTTTAGGACTCATCTATGAACCTATGAAAAGCAGAGTAATGTAGCTTGATGGAAACAGAGTTGAAACCATAGGTATGATCAAGGAACTTCTTTTAACTCTATTTGTTTGCCCTAGTATCACTGTGCTGCAGGACACTGTGATCATAGATGTTCCTCCTATGTTCAGCCTCTATCTATCCTGAGAATTTACTTCAAGGGTGGGTAGATACCTGTCCCTTGATTGGTCACATTCAATTCTCATAACCAAGCACGACACAAAAATGAAGATAGAATCAAAATTGTTACATTTTGAACATGTAGTGGATGAATCCATGATCAATTTTGAATCTGTGCATACCTCTATCAACAAGCAAGAAATGCATTGCATTGAATTACTAGAGGAAGAAAAGGTGACTGAAGACTAGATGATGAAGAGGATGCTTTTTTAAGTGAACACATGGACAATGAACCTTTCAAAAATTACCATACTACAAGATTGGGAACCTATGTAATCTATGATGAAGATCAAGTTCTCTCGAAGGTTTCCAAAGAGTTTGAAAGTGGCCAAGTACCTGAGCTATGGACATTGTACTTTGACGGGGTAGGATGAAAAGTAGGCACCGAAGCAGGGATATGTTTGATATCCCCACAAAATGAAAAAATACTAAGGTCTTTCCACTTCTCATTGGCTTGTTCGAATAATGAAGTTGAATATGAAGCATTGGTTCAGGGTTTAAGCCTTGCGGAGCGAATGGGAATTAAGCAATTAATGGTGTTCAAAGATTCTGAACTAGTGGTCAACCAAGTCCAAGTAATTTCCATGGCAAGGAATGTTTTCATGAGATCCTATCAACATCGATTCTGGGACCTAGTTGAGGGATTCGAAGCCTTCAACATTCAAACTATTTCCCAAGATGAAAATGGCAACACGGATCGTATGGTAGAAATTAGATCACAGTTTGATCCTACTTCCAACCTTATACATAGTAAACACTCTAAACGAGTAATAGTCCGACCAACAATTCTTGATAATGATCAAAATTGGAAGGTTTTTAAAAGTGATGAACACATTGCTTCATTCATCCAGTAGTGATGGGAGTTCGTTGATTCGATCCAATCAAAGATCATAGAGGCTTATGAAGGAAAAATCATGTAGCTCAAATCTAACAAGCTTCTGAAAGGATTGGCCACTCTCGAAAACCTTTTTGATTTTGATGATGCAAGAAATGATAGATAGAAGTTTGTGGCAAACAAAAGCAACTATATAGACCTTTAGGTCTCAAACAATAAAAACCTTTGAGTTAGGAGAGATTTCCTGCACCATGATAAAGAAAGGATCATCAATTTCTGCAAGAAATAGAGAGTAGTGGCCTGGTCCTATGATGACCTGAATTGATATGATCTTGACATCATCCAACACACGATCAAGCTGACATAAGGTGCAAAACTAGTCCGACAAAAGAAGAGGACAGTAAACCCCAAAATTGAAGCACTAATGGTGCAAGATCTAACAAAGCTAATTGAGTTGTGGATTGTCTTCTTAATCAAGCATGTGGGTTTCCAATCTGGTCCTGGTCTGAAAGAAGAATGGAGATATCCACTTGTGTGTGGACTTCTGAGACTGGAACAAAGCATCTCTAAAGGATCATTATCCATTGCCTTCTATGGAGACAATCCTACAAATAGTAGAAAGATCGAAAATGTTTTCTCTGATTGATAGCTTCTCCAATTATAATTAGATCTGAGTTAAAGAGGGGGATCAACACAAGACTACGTTCACTACATAGTGTGGAACATTCCCATATGCTAAAATGCATTTTGTTTTATCCAACACAAGGACAACATTCCAGCAGGCAATGGACATTGCTTTCAGTGAGCTCATTAATAAGATTATCCTAATTTATTTAGATGATCTTATTGTGTTTTCTAAGTCTAATAATGATCATTTTGATCACTTAGAAATGGTTTTTTAGAGATGCCAGGATTTTAGGGATTCCATAAATCCCAAAAAATGTGTATTTGAAGTGTGACAAGGCAAGCTATTAGGACACATGGTGTCCAAAGAAGGATTTTCAATCGACCCCGACCAGGTGAAAGCCATCAAGGAGCTTCCCCTTTCGGTTAACAAGAAAGGCGTTCAGTCCTTCCTGAGAAAGGTAAATTTTATTAGCAAGTTTATTTTTGACTTTGCGAGAATAATTAAGCCAATCACCCCGATGCTTAAAAAAGATCAAGCATTTAAGTGAACAAAGGAAGCCAGAGAAGCCTTTGAAAAAGTTAAGGATGCTATTTCCTCAACTCCGGTACTGGTTAATCTAGACTTATCTAAGGACTTCATAATGTATGTATTCAGTAGCAAGTCCAATATTGCTACTGTCTTAACTCAAAAGGATGATGAAGGAAAAGGAGATCATCTGGTGGAATTTTATTCTTGGACCCTAAAGGAATATGAGATGAATTATAATTTCGTCGAAAGGAAAGCGTTTGCAATAGTAAAGGGACTTAAAAAATTCTACCATCTAATTTCCTGCAACAATGTGATTGTCTATGTTGCACATTCCAGTGTGCATGAATATATCATGGAGACAATTCATAGAAAAAAGAGCTAATTGGATCACCGAGATCCTTGAATATGAAATTGAGGTCAAACCCACTAAAACCATTTGTGGAAGAGGACTGTGTGAATACATGGCACATGACGAAGAGATACCCTCCGACAAAGAGCAACCAGAGCTTGTTCTTGTGAATGAGCCAAGGTCTGAGGGTTGCTGGCTAACAGATAGAGTGAGGTTTATGCAAACAATAAATTATCTACTAGGTCTTTTCTCCCAAAAGAGGAGATACTATCAACTATAGAATTGTGGATATGCGCTAGTGGAAGGAGTCCTTTTCAAAAGGAATTTCAATGGCCTTTTCTTGCAATGTGTTACTATAGAGAAAGCAAAGAGAATCCTTGACACTTTCTACAACAATGCTACTTGTAGATAGTTCTCCGCTAAGACCACCACCATCAAAATCATGTGTGCAGGTTACTATTGGCCCACACTTTTCAATGACTCTCACTTCTTGGTGAAATCTTGCAAAGAATCCCAGTTTTTTATTGGCAGAAGGAAGAATTTTGCAATGCCTCTCAAGCCTATAGTGGCGGATGAACTATTTGCACAATGGGGCTTGGACTTCATCGAGATGATCAATCCCACTTCTAGTGCTAGACACAACTAGATTCTAATGGCTACAGATTACTTCATGAGATGGAAAGAGGTCGCTTCGCCTAAAAATGCAATAGAGGTAGAAATAGTGGATTTCCTCGAAGAGTTGGTGACAAGGTTTTTCCCTCTGAAAACTAGCATCTCTGATAATGCCAAAGCTTTCTTAGGTGCAAAGGTATGTCACTTTTCATTAACAAATGGAATATTCCTTAAGACATCGTCAAATTATTACCCATAGGGAAACGACCTAGCTGAATCAACAAACAAGAACTTGGTCTGACTCCTTAAAAGAATTGGTTTAGAGCACTAGAGAGAATGGCACAAAAACCTCTAAGTGACACTTTGGGAAAATTGCATAAATCCTAAGAAAGTCCTTAAGACTTCGCCTTATGAGCTGGTATACAAGAAAGAGGCATTGTTTCCTATATCTATGGAGATTCTAGTGCTTCAACTATTGAAATCCCTCGAGATAGAACAAAATGGCACGATGGAGATTTAGTTTGTTGAACTATTAGAAGTACAAGAAAAAAGGGATAAGTCCATAATAACCATGACAAACTGCTAGCAAGTGGTCAAGCGATGGTTTTACAAGAGGGCATCCGACCAAGGCCTAAAGTGCAAAGACATAGTGCTTAAATTTAATGAAAGGGCTACTAAGCCTGGTTAGCACAGAAAGTTCAATAGCTTGTGGGAAGGTCCATTTAAAATCATTAAGTGCAAAGAACATAATGCTTTCAAATTAGAAAGCATGGAATAGGAAGCCTTGGGAATTCCGGTCAATGGGATTCATCTTAAGTTATTCCATTGAGTGGCAAAGTTTTACTAGTGTATATATGTAGATAATGCTTTCATTTTCCTTTCCCTTTGTGTCATTTAGTCTTTTTTGAAATTAATTTTTGTTTTGGTGGAAAGAAACCCATCATTGTGGAGAATGGGGCAGTAAAATTACTTTGCAGGAACAATAAAAAAAAGCACACCCATATACAAAGTAAATGCACAAATATGTTGAATGAAAAGGAACGCATACAACAAATATGTTGAAAGAGAAGGAGCCATGGACTTTATAAAGATATATGTCATTATATATATTCTTTTATTTTTACATGAAAAAATGGCTAAAAGAGCCGTAATTCAAAAATTATATGATTATACATGATATTCTTTCAATATATACTATGTGTATGGCCTTTTTTAAGGCTTATATTCAAAAACTAGAAATGGGTGGTGTTTTCTTAACAACAAAAGATAGGGAGAAAAGGAAGCATTTCATCCAATAGCATGGGTAGCAGCAATCAATGCATTAATAACAATGTCTACCACATCTTCATCACTAGATACATCAACAACAGAAGCAGAATCATTTGGAGCAACTGCCATTGGCGAAGGGAACACCAGGTTTTTGAAGTCAGTGTACCAATCAATGTTGTATAATGGCACTACATTGTAGATGTGAAGCAAAAAGTGCAAGGCCTGGGTAACCCTCCACTAGTGTTCATTGTGTGTCTAGAGGTGGAATCCACTAAGAAATGGTAGCCATGATACTACTGCTTCTTCCTCAATATAGCACCAAAGGTCACTAGTGGTTGGCAGGCCTATCCCATACGCATTGTGAGCAACGACTTCACCTAGACCATTCAAGTACTTTTTAGGAAAGATTTCCTTAACTAACTTCATAATCAAAGGCCTGGGGATACCAATATCAAACATAGATGCAATGAAGTGCAAGAAAATGTTAGTATTGATGCAGTATTTGTCTTCATACTCGATGCAGTCCCGACCTAGAACCCACTTCATGGCTATCAAAGCCAGGGTGTTTGTTTTTGGTCATCCTTTTCAAGTGCCTAGTTGAAATCTCTTTGAGGAAAGCTATCTGTGACGTATAAGAAACTAGCCTAATAGGAGTGTCCATGGTACCGACTCATTGCTACTGCCTTCTAACTATTCCTCAAATTTGCCTACAACTTAGCCTATAAGGAACCTTGCCAGTAATAACAGCCAGATACTTAGCAAATGACCTATTGTTAAAATTTTCTCGAAGGCTAAGTGTGATTTCCTCACTACTTAGAGGCATATCTATAGAAAAAAATGAGGAAAAGCATGCTAATCTACTTCAAGAAAATGTGATGATAACCAAGTGCCAACTTGAAAAGTGTGCATGAATTTGCTCACATTTCCTAACCGATTGCATCTTTAAAAGTATGACTCAATGCATGCAGAGTTAATGAGAGCTAATTAATTAGCTTAAAAATGGTGGTGCTCATCAACAATAAGCTGCATGGTCCAAAGGCTATTGTGTCACCTCATAGGCATTTCCAAGAACCCAAGGCAGGATTCATATCTTTTGAGGCGTCAGTTGTTGCTTTGTCTTAATCATTCCATTTAGGATATCAATTGCCAACGCATATGAATGTTGAGTTAAAACATGAATCGCCAACCCAAGTTCCAAGGAGATCACCTCGTATCACATAGTTTCCAAATGCAATTATGCCTTTTTTCCATTTCAGCTTCCAAATATCCCATCTTCGTATGAGCCAAGGAGTTGGCAGTACATGCTGAATTAAATGTAAAAGCCCACTTTCTTCCACCACTTTGAGTAAAGATAGATAAAATATTGCATGAAGAAACTTTTAATTCTTAAATGTCTTTTGTAATACGCTAACCCAAGTGAAGAGAAGTTTTAGCATATCCAGAGTTGAGAAAAAATTACAAAGAATTCAAAACTTGCAAAAGCTTTTATCTAAGGAAAAAAATGTCGGAGAGTTCATCACAACAAATTCAAGAGGAGACTAAAAAAAACTTGCTTAGAGCTATATGGTCATCAAAGGATGTGTATGTCTATGAATATTTATCATATGCTATGCCTAGTATACCAGATAAGCTAAAAAGGGAAAATACAATGCAGCTAGATAGGCCCAAAGATTACAGAAACTAGAAAAGGGTTGAGGAGGAATGGGATAATATTCATGACCCACGCCCTATGAAAAACCCTATTTCTTTAAGAGAAGCAGTCTGTGCAAGGATGAGGGCATCTCAGGAAACCATATCAACAACAAAAATGATATGCTATAGCGGGCTTCCACAATACATGGTCCCACTGGTACATTATTGCCTAGAGATAGTTGATGCTGCCATTCAATGTTATAAGCCGAACACCCACTCTATCGAGGGACAAACCTTGAATGTTAACGTTAGACCACAAACCATCTGGCACATGCTATTTATCCCAAACCCAAGTATGAGAAAGGAGAAAATTGAGTCCTTCGCTCGTACTAAAGGAGAAAACACATAGAAGGCGATGAAAAAGGGCCTAGATTTCCTAATGGAGGAAATTGGCAAGAAGGGAATCCCAGGTGCTAAGTTGCCAAGTATCTTGTTGCCACACCATTCATTTCTTGAAGAAATTTAGGATGCCTTGTCAATACTAGCATTTGTGTGCGGTTAGAACTCTGATGAGATTGTGGAGGCCTTTCAACTAGGGTCGACTTTCCAATTCTGCAGGTAGTACAATATCTTCTAGTATGATTTTTCTGAATTCCTATGGAGGAAATGATACAGAAAATAGAAAATTACCAGTGGAGGGGAAGTTTAGATTTCTCTCCTTCCTAGTTCATATGTTCCTACATCAAAACCCGGACTTCTTCAACAAATATTTTGAGTTGTCTATTTTTTATGAGAAGTAGAGGAAGCCAGTATCCACATGGACAACCTTTCTTTCCATGACATATGATTACTATATATTTTTGGATTATTTAAAAACTATGGTCTTGCAATATTTACAAGGAGTAGGTGCCATAATTTGGCTCAACATAGATCAAGCTAGATATATGCAGAGTTTCACTCCCACTTGTGACTAGTTCTTTGGAGTGGATTTCATACTTCTCTAGATTTGGGGCTTCACCAATCAACCTTTCCTACTCCCAGCTTGTGTCATGAATAGGTTGCTTGTGCTTTAAATGTATTTGCATGTGTATATTATTGATTATTCCTTCTATAGTAGCCAAAGCGTCAAGAGGAAAGGGTTCTTCACTTGTCTGAAAAATTTCAAAATAGTGACTCTAGTGCCAATAAAGGCAATGACCTGAAAGGTGGGTCCAAAGAACAAGAAGAAGAAGAAATGACGACTTTTGCATCCTCTGCACTACAAGAGAAAAGCTCTAGAAAACCCATCTCTGTAGCCACAAATGTGTAGTTTAATGTATTGAGGGCTTCACAGACACTCACTTGGGACGCTAAGGTAACTAGAGTGTTAGAGAAGCAACTGGCATTAATTGTTGAGGCTGGGGAAACCCCACCCACAAAGCAGCAACAAACGGAGGCCACTGTTGGGGAGAGTTCACAAGAACCCATCAAAAGATAGGTGCTTGCAACTAGCCAGGAGCCCGAAGAAGGGGAGGAGTTGCTAGTGAGTCAAGGGCCACCATCAACTAGTCGACAGGTAAATTTTTCTCCTTCTTCTCTTTCTTCTTTGTCCTTGGTATCCTTCACTGTCTCTACGACAATCCCCACCATGAGTGTTGGCTCTCCATTTCCCACCTTTGATCCAATGCATGCAGGAGGTTTTGCCTAGTTCTCACAGGCCACTCCACCCACCTTGACTCCTTTTCATACCCTTACACTAGTTGTTGCCTCTCAAATCTTCCTTGCCTCACTTTTTGAAGGCATACCCACTGTTAGTACCCTTGCTTCTACAATTTCCATGAATCCTCCTCTTCCCTTATAGCAGGCCGACTCCATGATGACAACTCCTTCACCATTTCAACCCACGAGTCCTCATGTCAGTTCATCAATTTAACCTTAGTAAAAGGCAAGCCCTTCTACTAGTTCTCAAGCCAAGCTTTGCAATGTGTGCCCCTTCTCCCCACAAACTATCACTCTCTAGAAGAAGAAAATTCATGGGACTATCAAAATTACCTATCCATATGCCCTACCTTTTGGTGCTCCTTTTGCAGGCGGGAAAGTCTCATTTCTAGCCCTTTTCATAGCACAAATGGACTCTAGAAAGGAGGCACGCACAAATAGAATAGAAAAGTGCAAGGCCAAGAAGGATACTAAGCCCGCGGAACCAAAGATATAAACTCTTTATGATGAGACCCAACATGTGTTGAAATTTGCAACCATGTACCTGATAGGAACCAAGCCACAAGGGGAGATGCATCCAGAAGACCATGAAGTGTACGCAATGGGGCTTGACATGAAGGTGGCTCGACCACAAGATAAGGTTGAGCTTATGGAGGAAACAGAATGGGTGGTCACCTTCAACTTCCATAAAACTGGCTGCCAGCTAAAGAAAATGGGCGAGTAACTTAAATCGGTAAGGGAAAAGTCTAGTTTTTTGGAGAAAAAGGAGAAATATCTAGAAGTGGATGTTGCATGTTTGATAGAGAGGGTTCTAGCAGCAAAGAATGAAAGGAACATACTTCAATGGGAGCTTGCAAAAGTTTAGACTATTGAATCTTCTATGGTTAATGAGCTGTGTACTAAGAATCTAGAGGCGGAGCATAATTTGTAGCTAAGGAACGAGGAGTTGGAGTGGCGTCGCATTGAATATGATCAAGGGATGGCATAAAATAATGAGGCCTTAGAGTATCAATGAGCTCAATATGAGAAAAATTTATAAGGGAAAGATGCTAAATTTGAGGGCCGAAAGGCCCAATTAGAAAAAGAACATCAAGAGACAAAGTCCTCTCTTGGCATGCATTTGGAAAACCACTCTCGAGCTGACAAAAATTGGCATAAAGAAATCAGCAGCTCCAGGGAGCAACTAGTGTCTAAAAAATAAAAAGTGTGGAATTGGCCAAGGTCATTAATTCAAAGGACACAAAGATCGCTTCTCTTAAAACCTCTCTCCCAGCCTCCCCTACCCAACTGGATCTTGTTCCACTGGTTAGGCAGTTGTATGTATCTCATTGGGAAAAGATTATAACTTTTTTCCTAACACTACAACCCACTCTTTGGTTCATCGCCAAAGTAGCAAAACTGAGCTAGGAGGCTCATAGTACAATTGAGCATTTTTGCAGTTTATCTCAAAAAAGGTTCTGAAAGCAAACGATCTGCTCACCAAGCTAATATTCGGTCTCTAATGAAGACCTCATCAAAGCAGGAACTGAAGATCAGAATGCTGCCACCCAGACTACAATTTTTTTTATCCATTGCCACTCTGCCTACTAGCACACTAAAGTGGCCGCAACTACCCTGAACACGAAGATGGCTCTTCCATCCCTGTTCCTTGAAGATGGCTCTATTTATACAACTGAGTAGATCATAGAAAGAATAGAGGAGAAGTAAAATGACCCTGTACTTTCTAGAATTTCAGCCATCCTCCTGCCACAACTGACATTGAGGGGGTTATTTATCTTCTTGCACAACTATTATTTCATTGCGAGGTAGGGGTTGGCTTGCCCAAGACACCACCTTATAAGCAAGAGCTAGACCTAGCTGGAGCATAGGAGAATTTGCACAACATAATCAAGCCATTTGAGGACAATTGGTTGCCACTATAGGAGGCTCTTTCCAAGCTTTGACTCTATCACCTGGTGAATGGCACTCTGGTCTATAAACCAGAGAAATTTTGGGTCCTCCGTTTCTCAAGCGAAATGCCCCTCATAGTCGACAAAATATGTGAATAAATATTCAACAAGCTCCCTTTCGATATATTTTTTCTCTAAGTATTGGCCCGTGCATCACAAATAAGCTACTTAGTCTTTTTTCAAAAATATGCTGCCCCCTCCACATGTCTTCTTTGCACTCCCTGGAGGTTTCCTTTCCTTTGCATTTCAGGAATCCCCGCTATACTTCCACGCGTCATCACTGCGCACAATCTATGCTCACTTCGCTTCACTTTTATGTAAAGCTCCACCCACTCACCATATGTCACCTTGGTGCAAGTTTTCAATGGTGAAAGATAAAGATTCACACGGGCTGCACTATGCTACCATGTGTCTCTTCAGTGGGTTTTATATTTGGGTTGCAGATAAAGCGAACCAAATGTCGCAAGTAGCCACCGTGTGTCATAATTACTTTACAGGGTGATGACATTTGCCTGCTTGACCTTTCCGGGACCACCGCCATCATTTGTAGAGGATGCACCTAAGCCTAGAATGACTAGATTCTTGGTTTCAAATATTTTTTTTTGCAACAACCTAGATATATACTCAATTCTGCATCATTGTCAGAGATCATGAAATATTTTATGTTACTGCTCTCCAAGGTGGTGGGAGTTTTCAGATATATATACTTCTCTCTATTTTGAGGGAAAGGTCCGGATACTGGAAAAGGAACACTAATTTTAGAAAAGACACCAGGCCTTTATTATTGTTTTTATTATTGCAAAAGACTCTTAGACTATGCCAATTTTTTGGCCTTTTTGTTCTTTTATGATATTTGATTAACTTTAGACTATGCTACTATTGTCTGGATATTTCATTTGAGAACTTCTATAAATTTAATGCAAGTTTTCTAGTCTAGATCATGTCTTATGACTCTTCTTGGTAGTAGGAATGTATGTAATGTTGTTCTATATAAATGAATGCATTATATATATTTTAATCTTCTGTTTCTGCCTTTTCAGAACATCACAAATACCAATCAGGCCTTTAGATCTATGATTTATCATGCCTATCATTAATTATTGGCACATCACCTTAGATTAGATTTTATTTTATATATCTACTTCCTTTTCCCTTTTCAAACCCCCATTATAGAAGAAGATGACTTCTTTAAAAATATAGAGGTCACTCAGTTTAGCGCAAAAGGTCCCCCATAAATTGGGTGTCCCATAAGACACTGTTACCCTGTTAATTTTTGGCATCAATAGTGTATAGCTTGCACAACTATTCTTTCATTGCGAAGCAAGGGTCAATTTGCCTGAGACGCTGACTTATAAGTAGAAGGTCGACCTAGCTGGAGCACAGGAGAATTTGCACAACATAGTCAAGCCATCTGAGGATGATTGGTCACCACTACAGGTGGCTCTTTCCAAGCTCTGACTCCATCACCTCATGAATGGCGCTCTGGTCTATAAACCAGAGAAATTTTGGGTTCTTTGTTCCTCAAGCACAATGCCCCTAGTAGTCACCACAAAGCTATGAATAAATATTCAACAAGCTCCCTTCGTGTATATTTTTTCTCTAAGTATCGACCCGCTCATTGCAAATAAGCTACTCAGCCTTTTTTTCAAAACTCTAATGCCCCCTCCACGTGTCTGCTCTGTGCTTCCCGGAGGTTTCCTTTCCTTCACATTTTAGGAATCCCCACTATGCTTCCATGTGTCATCGCTACACATAATCGATGATCGCTTCCCTTCACTTTTGAGTAAAGCTCTTCCCACATGGTACATGTCACCTTGGCACTAAATTTTCAATGGAAAAAGAAAGATTCACATGGGTTGTGCTATTCCACCACGTGTCTCTTCAAAGGTTTTTTTATTTGGGCAGCGTATAAAACAAACCAAATGCTGTGACTTGTTTCCGCGTGTCATAATTACTTTACGGGGTGATGGCACATGCCTGCTTGACCTTGTCGAGACCACCGCCATCATTTGTAGAGGATGCACTTGAGCCTAGAATGACCGGATGCTTGGTTTCAAATATTTTCTATTGCGATGAACTAGAGATATACTCAATTCTGCATCATTGTTGGAGATCGTGAAATATTTTTTGTTACTACTCTCTAAGGCGGTGGGACTTTTCAGCTATATATACTTCTCTCTATTTTGAATGAAAGGCCCGAATATTGGAAAAGAAACACTAATTTTAGAAAATACACCAGGCCTTTATTATTGTTTTTTATTATTGGAAAAGACTCTTAGACTGTGCCAATTTTTTGGCCTTTTTGTTCTTTTATGATATTTGATTAACTTTAGACTGTGTTGCTATTGTCTGGATATTTCATTTGAGAAATTCTTTAAATTGAATGCAAGTTTTCTGGTCTAGATCATGCATTATGACTCTTCTTGGTAGTAGGAATGTATGCAATGCTATTTTATGTCAATGAATAGATTATCTATACTTTAATCTTCAAGTTTTTCCTTTCTGAAAAATCACAAATAACAGTCAAGCCCTTAGATCTATGATCTATCGTGCCTATCATTAAGTCTTGCTGCATCACCTTAGATTAGATTTTATTTTATATATCTACTTCCTTTTCACTTTTCAAACCCCCATTATAGAAGAAGTCAGCTTCTTTAAAAATTTGGAGGTCACTCAGTTTAGTGCAAAAGGTCCCCCATAAACTGAGTTTCCCATAAGACATTGTTACCTTGTTAATTTTTGGCATCAATAGTATCCAAGAACAATGAAGCAATCTTTGAGTTCATGGGATTGAGAGAAGGAATTCCTAGTGGTGATAAAAAAGTTGGATTTATCATTGACTTGGATGATATGGAATACTTTGGGGAGTCTATTCACCCCTCTAGTCACAAAAGTAAAAATTAAAAATAAGAAATGAAGAGTCCATAGGTGAAAACCACAAGGCACCTTTAAACCAAGAAAAAGTAAAATGAATGTACATATCTAAGGGATAAAACCTCTTCGAGGAACCCAAGTATGGAGGGTTGGACATTATTCCCATTCACTAAGAGAATTCACCAATGCTTATTGAAAAATCTATCAAAATTAACATTGGAACGGTTGAAAATCACCAAATGATTTGTTTTGTAGCATCACTAACAGAGACATAATAGCTTGGGTTCCATATATTCTTTATAAATGATAGATCAACTTTGCTTGGTCATATGCTGAAATGCCCAAATTAGACCCCGAGTTGATATTACATGACTTAACATTACACCCCGATGCCAAACCAGTCAAGCAAAAGTGTAGAAAAAATGCATCTACAAATTGCTCTATTGGTCAAGGATGAATTGAAGAAACTAGTCGATGTTGGCTTTATCAAGTCTATTGACCATGCAGAGTGTATTTTTGATGTTGTACTAGTAACAAAACCAATGGGTGGGATTCACATTTTCACTAACTTCCACAACCTAAATAAGGTGCATTTCCTAAGGATGACTTTCCTTTGCCAAACATTGGCATAATCACGGACTTGACAGTTGGATACAAGATGTTATCCCTTATGGATGGATCCTTGAGATATAATCAAATAAGAATAGCTCCTAAAGACCAACATAAGATATCTTTCATTTGTCCATGGGGAACCTATTGTTGGAATGTCATGCCTTTTGGACTTGAAAATGTTGGAGCCACATACTCTAATGGAAGATTTTGTAGATGACCATAATTTTCCATTACCTCATGCATACTCTAATCAAAGATTACGTAAATGACCTGCTAGCAAAATCTTTGACACTAGGTGATCACATGTGGGTATTAGAAAATATTTTGAAATTTTTGGAAGAACACAAAGTCAAATTAAATCCCCAAAAGTGTGCGTTTGGAGTAACATCAGGAAAGATCCTACGTAATATAGTTTCTAGACAAGGAATTGAAGTAGAGCCAAGAAAATTCAAAGCTATAATAAACATGGCTCCACCTAACAACATAAGTCAACTACAAACACTACAAGGATTACTCCAATCTATCAGATGATTCATAGCATAACTGGCTAACAAGATACATCCCTTTCAACATTTACTTAGCAAAGGTGTACCATTCATATGGACAAAGAAATGTCAAGATACCTTCCAATAGATTAAGGATTATCTACTGATGCCACCAGTATTAATGCCACCTATTGATGGGAGACCTCACATCCTCCACATTTTAGCAACTACATCTACACTGGGGGCATTACTTGCACAAAATGATGATGAAGGCCATGAGCAAGCAATATACTATATCAGTCACACCTTCGTTGGTTATGAGCTAAGTAGGTCATGATACTTAGTGAGTATGATATTTATTATGTTGAAAGAAAAGAAATAAAAAGATAGGTCATTGCTAATCAATTCACAGATGCACCAACTTAGGTCGATCACCCATTAATCTCTGATTTTTTAGATGAATCCATCTTCACTATGGACATGCCAATAAAATGGAAACTATACTTCAATGACCCTCACCCAAACCATGGTTCAGGAGCATGAATACTATTTATCACCCCTCAAGGTGATACAATTCTTGTCATTCAAAATTTCCTTTCCATGTACAAACCATATAGCAGAATATGAGGCCCTCCTCATAGGAATTTGTATGGAAATAAAATGGAATATCAAGCACGTGCAAGTATATGATGATTATCAACTAGTAATATGACAAGTCAATGATTATTATGACACCAAAGATGAAAAGCTCACCCCACGTAAAAATAAATGGTAGATAGATTCAAGAAGTATTTTGACATAATTCTCCTCCATCAAGTCCTAGGCATTCAAAATAAAGTAGAAAATTCCATGGACACCATTTTCTCTCTCTTGGATATACCAAAAAATGTGCCTCAATTCAAGTTTTTGGTAGAACAATTGTTGATCCTTGTGTTTGATATCCCTGAATCTAATATGGTTTGTGAGCTTGTTGGTCCTAACTCCCCATGGTACCAAGACATATACGACTACCTCCATGACCATGTCCTTTTCCTTGACCTTTCAACTAACCAATGCAAGACATTTACCCATAAAGCCTCCAAGTATGCCATCATTAGTGATACACTTTACAGATGCACCCTTGAAAATACAATTTTGCAATGTCTCAATACTGAACAATTCTAGTGGTCCAACCATGGCCAAGAAGATCATGAGAGCTAGTTACTATTGGTCTACAATGGAACAAGACCCCTATCACTTCATCAAAAGATGTTGATAGTATCCATGGAGATTTGATACACATACTGACAGAAGAATTGCACTCGATAACATCATCATGGCCCTTTTCCTAATGGGGACTTAACCTCATAGGTACTTGATCTATCCTACATCCTACAATAGCTATAAATTCATCATCACCATTATCGAATATTTCACTAAATGGATTGAAGAAATTCTTATGACATACATTACCAACAAACAAATTTCTAAGTTTATCCTCAACTATATTATTTGTTGGTATGGTGTCCCTCAGTCCATCATCACTGACAATGGTCATCCATTCAAAATCCAAGAAATTTTGGAACACACTGATATACTAAGAGGGGGGTGAATCAGTAGATTCTAAAATGTTTAGATTGAAAAATAAAGTTGCAAACATAAACATGCAAATAGAAAATCAATACACACATACCCACAACACCAAACATACATGGAAAACCCAAGATGGGAAAAACCACGGTGAGAAATGTTTCTTGAGTCTACTACTAAAATCCATCCTCACAATCCATATCTCTGTTACACTATTTATGGCACCAACCCAAGGAAGCACAATATCCTTGATTTAGAAGCTACATCTTCAAGGATGCTACAACACCCTAGTTTAGAAGCTACAATTCTAATGAGACTGCAATCACCTAAACTAAACTACAACTCAATACAATGAGGCTACAACCTCTTGCAACATTACAAGTTCATATATACATAGATTGGATTTTCATAACCTATAATGCATCATTACATTTAATACATTGTTGCACTCACTGCAAATCACACTCTACTACTGAAGCTGCATACTCAATAACACATCCCTACTATGCAATGTCCTCTACATAGAACAATTAGTGTTCTATCTTGTTTCTTTTCTCTTCTTTCCCTTTCTGTAGTGTCTCATACATCTACACTCGCATGAATGCAAACCTAGATGGTAACTTGTGTTGTGTCTAGGTTACACACATATATACATTCACTCTCTACACATGTAGCACTTTATCTCAATAACCCACACTTCTAGTAGATCCAACCTTTTAAAATATCAGATTGCTTGCTTTCTCCACCAACCTGCAATCTCTACCTCAAGATTATCTCCACCATCCAAATCATCTCCAGCTTACTGTTAGGATTTTTTTCATATGCTAACTATTGGAAACACAAGGGAAGACAACTGAGAGGGGGGTGAATCAGTTGTCACGTAATTTCAAACTTATTCAACTTATTAACTTTATTCTCAGATCTGATCAATAACAATGAAATCATAAATTGACAACACATCAAAAACACACATAACACCAAGATTTTTACGTGGAAACACTATTAGGGGAAAAACCACAGTGGAGATTAGTCCACAATATTATACCCTGTTAAAAGTATAAAGAAATATGAATGGGGAATGCACATGCATTCAGGAACACTACCTAGAGCTCACTAATCAATTACAAAAGGAAGGCTGACTATCTTACAAAAAGTTTTGGATTACATCCACAAGATTTGAACTTAGAAAAATAGCATATGCTAATGCTTGATTACAGTTCTGGTTAAGCACATGAACACTTCTTCACACTCTACTTCTACCTTCAAAATATCTCAACTTTATTCACACATAGGGCTCACACATTTTGAATACCCATACCTTCAAATGTTAAAAAAATCACTCATATATCTGCAACAAGAAATTACATCGCTACATGTCAGCCTCAATATAATGATAAAATGAATACAAACTGTCGGCCCAAAACATTAAAGATTATTAATGCAAATCAACCAAGGTGAGCTACAACATACTGAAGACCCAAAATAAAATCCCAAACATGAAAAAACTTCAAATAATTATTCTTCAAGGATCTAGAACATGCTTCAACACTCTGAAGGCCAAGAACATGAAAAATATGAACACGTAGTAGAAAATATCCAATTGCGAGCACAACAATCAATGCGGATGTGCAACATAGATAGAGCATGATCTAGAAAAATCCACAAAAATCACGAATCACCAGAGAAGCATCTGCAACAACTGAACTCACTAGAATCACATCATCTTCATTTAGGAACACCAACTGAAGTAACAAAATGACTATCAAAATACAATTGTTCATAACTCAAAAGTATCCTTAGGGAGAGGCTTAGTAAAGATATCTACAATTTGTTCCTTAGTAGGCACATACTCCATTATGACTTCCTTTTCACTCACCTTCTCTCTCAAAAAGTGAAACTTGATAGATATATGCTTGGTCTTTGAATGTAGAACCATATTCTTAGAAATGTTAATTGCACTTGAACTATCATATAATATAACAATAGGTTCATCATACACAACTCTGATATCTCTCAACATCTGCTTCATCCACAATACTTGAGTACAATTATTAGCAACAACAATGTATTCTGCCTCTATAGTAGATAAAGAAATGACATTTTTCTTCTTACTTAACCATGAAATCAACTTCTTTCCCAAGAAAAATGCACCACCACTGGTACTCTTTATGCCATCCACATCACCTACCCAATCAGCATTAGTAAAAGCACTCAAAGTATGATCGTCATCTTTAGGATAGTACAAGCCAAAATCAACTGTCCCGTTCAAGTATCTAGAAATCCTCTTTACGGCTGTCACACAAGATTCTTTAGGATCCTCTTGAAATTTTACAACAATGCATACAACATTCATGATATCTAGTCTAGTTTGAGTCAAATCAAGTAATCCACCAATCATCAATCTATATCTGGTCTAGTTTTCTTTGAGAGAATCATCATTTTGTGTCAACTTGCATCTAGTCACCATAGGTGTACCAACTAGCTTTGAATCTTCCATACCAAACTTCTTTAGCAATTATGTCACATACTTGGACTGAGATATGAAGATCCCTTTATCTAGCTGAGTAATTTGCAATCCCAAAAATAATTTCATCTCACCAATCATAGACATTTCAAACTAATTTTGCATCTCATCAGAAAACTTCATGCACAAACTATCATCTCCTCCAAATGATATCATCAACAAATACTTCAACAATCAAATCTTTATCATGATCAATCTTGAAATATAGATTACTATCAACAATACCTTTATTAAATCCAAGCTTCAAAAAATACTTGTCCAATCTAGCATACCATGCTCTTGGGGCTTGCTTAAGTCCATACAATTCTTTCTTCAACCAAAAAACCATCTCTTTGGCCATTCAATTGAAATCCACCAGGCTGCTCAACGTACACCTCTTATTCTAGTTTTCCATTTAGAAATGTTGACTTGACATCCATCTGATAAACCTTGTAGTTTTTGTGAGCATCATAGATACGAAATAATCTTACAGCTTCAATCCTAGCAACAGGTGAAAATTTTTCTTCAAAGTCAATTACTTCCATCTGAGAATATCCTTTACACACCAATCTTGCTTTTATTCTAACAACTTCACCTTGCTCGTTTAGCTTGTTTTTGAAGACCCATTTAGTTCCAATTACATTTTTTTCCTTAGGTCTAGAAATAATAATCCATGTATTATTCTTCTCAATTTTTTGTAGTTCTTCTTTCATTTCCTCCACCCAATGTTCATCTTTGCATGCTTCATTCACAGTATTAGGCTTAGTCTTTGAAATCAAACAATATTCTTCTACAATTTTTCTCCTAGTCTAAAGACCTTTGTTCTTATCACCTATAATCTGATCTTCTGAATGATTTATCCTTACATACCTTGGAATCTTAGGATGTTCTTGAATTTCTCGCTCTTGTGATCTCTCTTCTATACTTTCACTAGTTCCTTCCTCTTGATTTTCTTGATTCACCGTAATGATCTGAATATGATTTTGAGTTTGAACTTACTTTCCTATGACTGAATTGTTATTCTAATCATCTAAATCATATTCATAGGTTCTAGATGGTCTAGCTATGTCTTCATCAACCTTCACATTAGAACTTTCAACTACCTTCCTCAATCTCTTATTGTAGCACCGGTAGGCCTTGCTCTTAGTAGAATAACCAAGAAAGATTCCTTCATCACCTCTAGCATCAAACTTTCCTATCTCTTCATCTCTTTTGATATAGCATTCACTCCCAAAGATTTTGAAGTACCTAATAATAGGCTTGTGACCAAACCATAGCTCAAAAGGGGTTTTACTAGTATCACCTTTGACTTGTACCCAGTTGAGGATGTAAACAATGGTACTCATATCTTCTCTCCAATGGATATGAGGAACATTTCCTTCTAGCATCATAGTACTAACAACATCTAGAACTGTCTTTTTCTTTCTTTCCACAACTCCATTTTGCTGAGGGGTCCGTGGGGCAGATAATTGTCTCTTTATCCCATGAACTCCACAAAAATAATTAAACTCAAGGGAAATGAATTCACCATCTCTATCTGATCTTAGACATTTAATCCTCAGACCTATCTCTATCTCAACCATAGCCTTAAAACTCTTGAATTTCTCTAGAGCTTCAGATTTCTCCCTTAAGAAAGCAACCCACATCAATCTAGAATAATCATCAATGAGTAACATGAAATACACATCTCCCTGTAAACTTCTTACTCTAGAAGGACTAGACAAATCAATATGAACAAGCTTGAACACTTCATTTCAACAATTTTGTTTTCTCTGAAATGAAATTTTAGTTTGCTTCCTTAACTGGCATTCCTTGCATATAATACTAGTAGGCTTCACCAACTTAGGAAGATCTCTCACTTCCTAAGTAGAACTTATTTTGATAATATTTTCAAAGTTTACATGACACATTCTCCTATGCCACAACCAACTTTCATCAACTTGAGCTATTAGACAACTTCTACCAGTAGCATTAAGTTGAAAGATGTTACCTTTTATTTTTGTACCTGAAGAAATCACATTTCTAGAACTCCCCAATATTCTACACTTTCCATCCTTGAATTGAAGATTGTATCCTTTTTCATCTATCTATCCGACACTTAAAATATTATTCTTCAAACCTTCCACATAAAGAACATCATCATTATTATTCTTACCATCAAGAGAAATACATCCTCTACCATAGATTACACCAGCTTTGTCATCACCAAATCTTACAACACCACCATCATACTTATCTAGGCTCACAAATTTTCTTTTATCACCTATCATGTGATGAGAGAATCCACTGTCAATCACCCATTTATCTATCTCTTCAAATTTTTCCACCAGAGCTTTCTCCACATTTGAGCAACTAACAGATTCAATAGGGGCTGGATCATTTTCCTTGATAGAAATAAATACCCATTCATCTTCACTTCCATTTCCTTTAATAGATTCATCATCTCTCACACCTCCATCAGCAACATAATAACACTTTCTTTGAAATCTAGGCTTGTTAGGTTCTAGCTTAAGGAGTCTTTCTAGACACCTTGATGCAAAATGAACTATCTTATTGCAAGAAAAACATTTAATAGGAAAATTTCCCTTGTACTTACCTTCTCCTTTGGCTTCTCTCGTGATAATAAGTGCTTCAAGATCCTCTAGCTTTCTCTCCTCTTCTTTAATCTCTCTCATTTACCCCTCATACTTGAATACCTTTCTAGATGAACTTTCACCCAGCTCATATCTTTGTTTATCTCTCCCAGAGGTAATAGCCTTGAATAAAGATTTTATCTTAGGAAGAGCATCACCAAATTCACTCAACTCAAAAGCAGTAAGCTTACCAATCAACATATCTCTGGTTACATTTGATACAGTTCGGAGCTCCTCAATAGCAGTAGTTTTAACTTTGTATGAAATAGGTAAGGATCTAAGCACTTTAGCAACAATCTCTGATTCTTCCAATCATCCACTAGCACATTTGATACCACACACAAGTTTGTTCACTCTTTCCATGAAGGAAGTAACATTCTCATCATCACCTATTCTCAACATTTCATATTTCCCTTTCAGACTTTGCAGCTTAGCAATCTTCACATTAGCATCACCTTCATACAAAATTTCAAACTTTTTCTAGATCTCATAAGCAGTCATCAAATCCATAACATTTGTCATCTTAGAATCAGTCAAAGCACTCAACAATGCTTCCTTAGCCCTGATATTATATTCGACTTCCTTAATCTCATCTTGAATAGAAGGACCATTTTGTGGAATAACATACCTATTCTTTGTAATCTTCTAGTAGGGTTCACCAATGCATCTCAAATGAAACTCTATTTGAGCTTTCCACAGAGAATGATTTGTTCCATCAAATCATGGACTATCCTTCTTCTATATTTCCATCGTAGATCACCTCAAGCTATTAAACTTCTTCCAAGGAACCTGCTCTGATACCAATTGTTGGAAACACAAGGGAAAAACAATGAGAGGGGGGTTGAATCAGTTGTCACATAATTTCAAAGTTATTCAACTTATTAACTTTATTCTCAAATCTGATCAATAACCAGGAAAGAATAAATCAACAACACATAAGAAACACACATAACACAAATATTTTTACATGGAAACCCTGTCAAGGGAAAAACCACAGTGGAGATTAGTCCACAAGATTATACCCTATTAGAAGTATAAAGAAATATGAATGGGGAATGCACATGCATTCAGGCACACTACCTAGACCTCATTGCTCAATTACAAAAGTAAGACTCACTATCTTACAAAAAGATTTGGATTACATCCACATGATTTGAACTAAGAAAAATAACATCTGCTATTGCCTAATTATAGTTCTGGTTAGGCACTTGAACACTTCTTCACACTCTGCTTCTTCCTTCAAAAGATCTAAACTTTATTCATACATAAGACTCACACACTTCACATACCCATACCTTAAAATGATAAAATAATAAATCATATATATCTGCAACAAGAAATTACATCGCTACATGTCGGCCTCAATAAAATGATAAAATGAATACAAAATGTCAGCCCAAAACATTAAATATCATTAATGCAAATCAACCAAGGTTGGTCACAACATAGTGAAGACCCAAAATAAAATCCCAAACATGAAAAACATGTCAAATAATTATTCCTCAAGGATCCACAACACTCTTCAACACCCTGTCGACCAAGAACATGAAAAACATGAACACACAAGAGAAAATCTCCAATCACGAGCACAACAATGAATGTAGATGTGAAACACAAATAGAGAATGTTCTAGAAACATCCAAAAACATCATGAATCACTAGAGAAGCATCCAAAACAACTAAACTCACTAGAATCACATCATCTTCATTGAGGAACACCAACTAAAGCAACAAAATGACTGTCAAAATACAACTGTTCATAACTCGATCAAATCTTCATGCGGATATTTGAAACTCGACATGGATAAACTAGATATAATAAAAAAGAAACCCATTAATCCACAACCTCTAATCATCAATGTACTAGGAAAACCAATAGACTAAACTCCACTTCACCACTAACAACCTGCAACTTATTTGTTACAATTTTCTCAATATCCTCTAAGACATTAATGCTAATAGTGTTGACATCAATGGAAACCACATATCAGCAACACAATCACAACATCCAACACTAACCTCACTAGCAAGCTTCCTTTTCCTCGAGCTGCACACACACCATTGTACAGATTCACTGAATCTACTAAACAAGACAACCTATAAAACCCTAATCATAGAATACATTAAATTCATTATCATGATTATGTGATCCAATTCTAGTCTCAATCACCTATTAGGGTTTTCTAGAAACCTTTAATACACAACCTCTACATCAAGCCTCACAACATTAGATTTGGATATAGAGAATTTGATAAGAATAAGAACTTGTGAAACCCTAGAATCAAATATGTATTAAATGAGTTCCTCTGACTGTATGATCTGATTCTACTCACCATCTCCCTTGAAAGTTGTGCCACTACTTAGCTGATCAAATATTCACCAATATTGGTCATAGGTGCAATTGGAAAACATAATTCCTTCCTCTGTGTCGGTTACCAGTTGAAACCATTGTTCACACTATCATAGTCATTATAGATCTTTATCTTGGAATTTGGGCAATTGATCTTCTCTCCATGCCATGATCCAGTGTTCCTCATTCATCATCATATCTTTGAAACATTTCCATTAGATGAACTACCTTTGATCCTACACCATTTATCTTCACTGACTGGTGATAGGTGCTGTCATAATAGTGGTTTACAATTCCTGAGAGGAACGAATTTTAGCTGAAATCACATATTTTTAGAAAATATAATGATTTAAGCCTTAAAAATGTCCATTTTAAGGATTCCAATTAAAGAGGGTTTGATCAAATCACCTTAGATCAAACCCCCTTGGATAGAACCTCGCTAGTTTTAAACCATACCTATAAATGCGTCTCCTTTACACCTATCAAAATGCTGATAAAAAATCACTTTTGATTTAGCTTTTGGGGGATCAAATGAATTCATTTAAAATTTATTTCAAATGATTATGGTATTCCTTAGAACAAGTTATCCAATGAATATAATGTTAATATGTTTTGGTTGTGTTATATATTTATTTTTTAAGTTTTATTAAACATAGGTTTCAAGATAGAAAATGAATTTCTTGTTCTTCACATGTGGAAAAATAGAATATTATCAAAAAAACAAAATTGAAGTATGGAGTGCACTAGATATTGAAGTCCTTGATCAACCAAAAAATAAAATGGTACGACATATACAAAAAAGTTACACGTTATATGGTGTGTGCATTAATGCGGATTATAGTGGTTTGACTTTGAAACTTGATTAAGGAAAAAATATTCAATACAAAATATCTAACCAAATTGGAAGCACTAGATATCAGAGTTACAAATCTAGAATTTGAAATAATTAGAATTTTATCCTTCATGGAAAAAAAGTTATACATTATCACCGATTGTCGTCACTTTTTAAAAATGTTGTTTTACGAAAAAATCAATTTTTCATGTGGGAGATAGAAAAGTGCAATTTGATTCCAAAAATTTTGAAAAAAATATTTTTAGAATCTACAAACAAAATTTGATGAGACTCTAGTTTGCACCATCTTCAAATTCCTCACAGTTTAGCCGCTATAGGTGCCCGAATGTGAAGATTTAGTTAAAAATAATAATTTCAATGACCAGTTTGGCCAAAAATTGTAAACCACTATTATGGGATCACCAATCACAGTTGGATCAATCATCAAAAAAATTTGCACCATAGATCTCTTACATACAATGCTTGCCATATGTGGGGTCCACCAAGACATGCATCCAAAGCCCGCCATCTCGCGAGCTTTAACAATGGGCCCACACAAAATTTGTGAGGCTTGTAGGCTATTTCCATTTTTCATCCACATCATCACCACACAACTCACAATGATGTGAGTTTTTCTACCAATCAGGTCATCCTTTGCTTCTTCCTTTGTCGGGTCCCACCAGATTCACTACGGCCACTATTAGATCTTCCTAGTTCAATCTCTTCCATTCAAAGCTTCCAATAGTTCATGACATACATCACCTTCAACTATTTGGTCCCACCATCTTCATAAACAGTCATCATTTATTCACCATGAATTAATCTCCACCCTTCCCTGCTAACCCTGTAGGACTTAGCCAGGACCCACCAAAACCGCAGTGGTGTTAGCAGGCACCATTAGATCTCACCGCCTCATTCATCACTGATGATCTCATTGAAGGGAAATATTTGCATGATACTTAGGAAATATTTAAATGCACCAAATATTTTCTCAGCTAGTAAATGTAAGGTGAAGGGTTTCATTCCCTAAATGACTTCAAAGGCTTAAGTAGTAACTTAAGCTACCTACAACTTGTCCACCTCATCGCCATGTCACTACATCATAATCCACAAGAAGGATGTGGATTACTATTTACTCAATCATGTCATGCCATGTGTTTACATTATCATCATTTTCATCCACGTCATTATGGCTAGGTCCTTCTTGCATTATGAATACCTTCATTATTGTCGGGTCCCATTGCCATGCCCACGTTACTGGGTCCCACACGAAATGCAACCTTCTCATCACTCCATCGTTAAGTCACTAAAAATATGAACCTCAGATCCTCTTGTCTAAGGTTATGAAGTTTTGATAACCCACAACTTGCCAATAACACTCAGTCAATAAGTTAGAAAGTTAAGAAACTCTAGAACCCCGTGACATAGGTTAGAAAAAATTTGAATCCAATGACTTAAGTTATTACTTAAGCTTGCTACAACTACCAAAGACAAGTCGCTGAAAAAATAGAAACCTTTCTAATCACCATGACTGCAAAAACCATAGGGGTTAATTGATAAACCCTAAAACACCTGAAGGCAAATATAATTCATTTTTGGGTGTATCCTTAACTTTTTGGATTTGTAGAGCACATCACTAGAATGCTCTCAAAAAACCCATATCAAATCTCTAGCTTGTTTCCTCCTCTATTGTACGAAAGACTCTTAGCATCTTCATGAAAACATTTACAAGATATACACTTTATCATTATCAACCAGCCACACACACTTCCAAACCAGGTTCACTGCTCTCACATTCATCCTCTAAGACTCATAGCATTTAGGCACACCACTGATCTATCATCATTCCAACATCTCCCTTGCATGATCTATTCCAGACTCTTTTGACATCAATGACACTTTGAAATTAATGCTAGAAAACTCACATGAGAAAGTCCATTTCATCTCTAATCCTCTTTCATCATGCCAACACTTTACCTTGCATTATTTCCCCTTTTGACATCAATGACAACAATATGCTAACAATCTCCCCCTTTGTAATTGATGAAGAAACTTAAATGCTCAACCTGCCAAAAGATGATACCAATTATGGATAACATTTGAGCTCTCAATTCTCCTCCTTTGGAATTTCCTCTCCTTTGTTCATCTTTATGAGCATCTACACAACTTTCTCTCTTATGCTCAATTTTTTCAAGCATTTGCATAACTTTCTCCCCCTTGCACATCAATGGAAAAGGGTCACAACTTTCTCCTCTTCTCTATCTCAAGTCACTATATTGTTGTAGCCTTCACTTCTTCTTAGCAATGGCAAAGGGACTTAGCTCCCCCTTTGAATAATACCAACTAAAGAATTTGTTTTTTCTCTCATTCCAATTGTTGCTCTCCATTTTACTGCAATGGAAAATCCATATAGTTCAACCACTTTGTACCAATTACTAATATATGATGTCAGTTGAAACACCATTACATGATTAGTGCCAATCCAGTCTAATATCAATTATAGATTTTCTACTTCAGCCTTTGTACCAATCGATATCATATACTTGACACCAATTGATGATATCATGCCCTGAAACCACTTAACATTCTGAACTACAATATATCAAGTATAACACTTATTTGGTACCAGAATCAGCTTCTCCATAGATACCAATTATAATTTTTCATATACCTTGCTTCATCCTTTTCTATTGGCCTACTCATAAATTTTCCCCATTCCATTATATGCACTCCATCTGTACTAGCTAATCTAATCATACAATTGATCTGCTATCTATAAAAACTCCCCCTAAGATCATGCAACATTTTCTTTTTAGCATACTCAAGCATTTGCTTCATTTTGGGTTATGTACAAAATAGACTTTTCTGAACCAATTTACAATGGTCTGATACCACTTTTAGAAATATTGGATATAGAACAATTACTTTTTAGCCATATTTCTTCTTCTTGTGGGCAAGAAGAATTTCTCTTAACAAAGCATCTACATTACTTTTTCTTCAATAATGGATACAAATGGTTGATATCAATTTATGTAGCACCTATCCACTATCTATTGATGTTCGTACTCTCTAATGAGCATTTAAAAGAGCAAGAATGTGACCATAAATCTTCAACCATCAAGTCATTAGAAATTTGTAAAACATGTTTTATCTAGCTTCATCTCCTTCTTCATTTCTAGGGATGAATGAAATATCAATTTAGCTCCCCTTGGACTCATGCCCTATCACTACAGATTAGTGAAGTGAGGTAGAGGTAGCCTCATGAAGAATTTCCTACCAATCTTTCTCTTTCTAGACCTTCTTTTTCTTTTTCTCTATCATTTTAGCCTTCTTACCAAGAATATGTGAACCATTGTTCACTCTGGGGGACACATTATTCTTCTTATCATAATGTGCTATTGGTCTTACAAAATTTAATCTACACTCCTTAGCTATGTGACCAAGGTTTTTACAATTGTAGCACAATATATACATGTCTACAATAGGAGAAAAAGAATTTATATTTACATATTTTGTGCTCCTTTTAGGAGCATCTCTACAATCTCTAGCTCTATGACCATACTAATTATAGACATATCAATAGCCATTAAAACATGGGGAGTACCTAGTCATAGCATTCCTCTAAGCTAGATGAGGTGGTATTCTTTGATTTTACATATTTTCATATCTCATCCTTGTAACCATTTATGTGTTGACTCCCTTAATATGCTGCTTCTTTTTCAAGTCTCTAGAATTGATTTCTCCATCTTCTTCTTTGTTACGACCATCTTCTTCTAATAGAAAGGAAATGAATAATTATTCCTTTTCTTGTTTGCAGTAGTTCTCTTTTCTTTAACTTTCTTATTAACTGCATCTAACTTATTTACTTCTTTTGTCTTCTTTATCTCAGTAGTCCCTTTTCCTGATCTTCCATTTCCAAAGTTATTTTATTTGGAACAACTCATGTAGGATTTCTCATTCTTTGTGCAACAACTTTCTTCTACTTCAAATCTATCATACAAGTTTGCAGAAGCATTGGTTGAGGGACTCTTTCCCTTCTCAAACTCTAGGCCAAAATTTTCTTTGGGTTTAGATCACTTTTGTGATTTTACTAGTTCATCTAATATCATAGAGCCACCTTTCAACTTAAGGCCCCTATCAATCTTCTCCTTAGAATTTTCTAAATATTTTGTTAGGGTCACTATTTGTTCCTCCAGCTTCATGCACTCATTTGCTTTAGACTGTAGATCAAATTTAACTACATCTTCTACTCTTTTTTCTTCTTCCACTTGATTCTTCAAACTAATCACTATTTGATTAGATTCTTCAAGGGTCTTAGTCAACTTATCAATCTCCTCCTTTTTGTATACAATTTGTTTTCGTCATTTTATTTTCTCAATCTTCTAATATCATCCTGAGTAGAGATGATTTTACCCTTGAAACCAAACTCTCCTTATTATTCACTAGAGGTTTCAACTTCTTCTTCTTTATCTAACCTCCCAGTCTCTTCATCAAATGTCATTCCAAATGGGTCAATTTCACATAAATTTTCATGTTCCTCATCTAATCTACCACTACCATCAGATGACCCATTTTCTTCATATGTTCATAGATTCTTCTTATTCACTTTCTTACAACCACTTTCTTTCCTATAAATGTATTTTTCATCATGAATGCATTCAGAAGCAAGATAAGTAGATTTACCTCTACATTTTTTGGATCCTTTCCTTAGTCTTTTGATGAACTCAAATTCCTCTTCATCAGTCTCCTCTAATTTGGAAGTATATGTTTCTTCTTTATCACCTCTTGTTGTAGCTTCACTTGAGAACCAACTTTAAGATTTCTCATCTTCACTTGTCTCAAGACTTTCAGATTCACTATGATATCTCTCAATCATTGACTGCACCTCAACATCACTTTATTCATACATCCTCTTCAACTTGTTCCACACTTCATGTGCACTTTTACAAATATGGAACTTGACATTCCATGAAGAATTATATCTCTTGTTGTAGCATTATTCTCATATGCCTTCCTTTCAACTTCAATTATTGGAGGTGTAGCAAGAATTGTATATCCATTTACAACTGACATCTAAACATCAAGTCTTATGGATCCCAAATATCCTTTTATCAATGAGCTATAAAAAATATATATTGATCCATCAAGGATAGGTTCATCATATGCAAGTAAACTTTCCTGACTAACCATTGTGTTCACCTTATCCAAGATCTACTCATGATGATTAATATTTACCTAGGGAACCTAGTGCTTTGATACCAATTATTGGAACAAAATGATCTACTAAGAGGGGTCTAAATTAGTGGATACTAAAATGTGTAGATTGAAAACTAAAGATGCAAACATAAACATGCAAATAGAAAATCAACACACACATACCCACAACACTAGATATGCGTGGTAAACCTAAGATGGGAAAAACCACGGTGAGAAATGTTGCTTGAGTCTATTGCTCAAATCTAGCCTCACAATCCAAATCTCTATTACAATGTTTAGGGAACCAACCCAAGGAAGAACCAAATCCCTGATTTAGAAGCTAAAACTTCAAGGATGGTACAACACCCTAGTTTAGGAGCTACAACTCTAGGGAAATTGCAATCCCCTACACTAAGCTACAACTCAGTACAATGAGGCTACAACCTCTTACAACATTACAAGTTCATATATGCATAGATTGGTTCTATATAACCTATAATGCATCATTACATTCAATACATTGTTTCTCTCACTACAACTCACACTTGATTGTTGAAGCTTCACACTCAACAACAAACCCCTGCTCTACACTCTCCTCTGCACATAGAACAATCATTGTTCTATCTTGCTACTCTGCTCTTCTTTCCCTTTCTGCAATGTCTCATACATTTGGACTCATCTGAATGCAAACCTAGATGATAATCTTTGTTGTGTCTAGGTTACACACATATCTACATTCAATCTCTACACATATAACACTTTCTCTCAAGCACCCACACTTCTTGTAGATCCAACCTTTTGAAAATATCATATTGTATTCTTTCTCCACTATCCAAATCATCTCCAACTTACTATTAGGGTTTTCTCCATATGCTAACTTCACCAACAAGCTTCCTTTGCCTCGAGCCACATACACACCATTGTAAAAATTCATTGAATTTGCTAAAGCAAACAACCTACAAAACCCTAAACCTAGAATACATTAAATGCATTATAATGATTATGTGATCGGATTTTGATCTCAATCACTTGTTAGGGTTTTCTAGAAACCTTCAATACACAACCTTTACATCGAGCCTCACAAAATTAAATTCAGATACAAAGAATTTGCTAAGAATAGAAACCTATGAAACCCTATAATCAAATATGTATTAAATCAGTTCCTCTGACTATATGATCTGATTCTACTCACCTCTCCCTCAAAAGTTGTGCCACCACTTAGTTGATCAATTCTTCACCAACAATGGTCATAGGTGTAGTTGGACCAATTAATTCCTTCATTTGTATTGGTTACTAGTCAGAACCATCGTTCACACTATCATAGCTATTGTAGTTCTCTATCTTTGAATCAGGGTTGTCAATCTTCTCTTCACGCCATGATCCAACATTCCTCATTCAATGTCATATCTTTAAAAGCTTGTTGTTAGATGAGTTGCCTTTGATCCTACACTATTTATCTTCACTGACTGACGATCATTTTTGGATCAATCTCCGAACAATTTTCACCATAGATCTCCTCCATACACTGCTTGTTTACATGGGGTCCACGAAGACATGCATCCAAAGCCCACTATCCCACGAGCTCTAACAACAGGCCCACACAAAATTTGCAAGGCTTGTAGGCTATTTCCATTTTCCAGCCACATCATCGCCATGCAACTCACAACAATGATGTTATTTTGTCAACCAATTACATCATCTTGCGCTTCATCCTTTGTCAAGTCCCACTAGATACACTATGGAAACCATTAGATCTTCCTCATTTAATCTCTATTGTTCATTGCTACCAACAGTTCATGACATATGTCACCTTCCACTATCTGGTCCCACCATCTTCATCAATGGGAATCATTCATCCACCATGAATTAATCTCCACCGTTCCTCGATAACCTCGTGAGACTTAGTCAAGACCAACCAAAACCTTAACGAGGTTGGCAGGCACCATTAAATCTTTCTACCTCAACTATCACCGTTGATCTCACTGAAGGGAAATATTTAAATGCACCAAATATTTGCTTAGCCGATAAATGCAAGGTGAAGGGGCCAGTTCCCCAAATGACTTCAAAGGCTTAAGTAATAACTTAAGCTTCCTACAACCTATCCACCTCATCGCCATATCATTGTATCGTAATCCACAACAAGGATGTGGATTACCATTTACTCAATACCTTCATGCCACATGTTTGCATCGTCATCACTATCATCCATGTCATTATGATTGGGTCCTCACCTTTTGAGTACCTTCATTACTATTGGGTCCCACTGCCATGTCCACCTTACTGGGTCTTGCACATAATGCTACCTTCTCATCGCTCCATTGCTAAGTCACTAAAAATTTGAACCTTAGAACCTCTTGTCAGAGGTTATGAAATTCTGAAAGCCCACAATTCACCGATAACACTAAATCACTAAGTCAGAAAGTTAAGAAACTTGAGAACCTCATGACATAGGCTAGAAAAACTTGAAATCTAGTGACTTAAGTTTTTACTTATGCTTCCTACAACCGCCAAACGCAAGTCCCTAACAAAATAGAAACATATATAATAACCATGACTAAAACAACCATAGGGTTGAACTGATAAACCCTAAAACAGTTGAAGGTGAATATAATTTATTTTTTGGCGTATCCTTCACTTTCTTGACCTGTAGAGCACATCACTGGAATTATCTAAAAAAAAAACCCATATCAAATTTGTAGTTGGTTTCCTCCTCTATTGTATGAAAGAATCTCTACATCTTCATGAAACTATTTGCAAGATATACACTTTAGCATCAACAACCAACCATACACACTTCCAAACTAGGTTCACTACTCTCTCATTCATCCTCTGAGCTACATATCATTTAGGCACACCACTAATCTAGTATCATGTAGAAATCTCCCTTGCATGATCAATTCCACACTCTTTTGACATCAATGACACTTTGACATTAATGCTAGCAACCTCATTTGCATGAGCAACTCCATTTCATCTATAATCCTCTTTCATCATGCCAACACTTTACCTTGCATGATCTCCCCTTTTGACATTAATGAAAACTATATGCTAACAAGAAGTCCACCACCTTTGCAAGAAATTTCACATTCAACATCATTTCTTCACTCCATACTACCCACAAGGAAATGAACAAGTTGAGGTTTAAAAAAAAATCATCCTTAGAATTATTGAAAAGATCATGAATGACATTGGTCGTGATTGGCACCTTCAGCTTAACCCACCTTATGGGCTTACCATACTAGCATCTACACTCCTACAGGCACCACCCAATATTCCCTAGTCTTTGACTCTAAAGCTATCTTACCTATTGAGTTCGAACTACCTTCCCTAAGGTTATCCATGCAAGGGTATATTGGAAATGAGGAATATTGAATATCAAGGCTACATGAGTTGGAACTTTTAGATGAATAGAGACAAAAGGCATTGGACCATCTTCATGTACATTAGAATCATCTTCATTGTAGCTATAATAATAAAGTGTTAAATCAAAATTTGACATTGGTGACCTGGTGTTAATGGAGAACCCTAAGAATCAAGAAGAATGAGAAATACTAAGGAATTTTGAGCCAAATTAGTAGGGTCCTTATATTGTCACACCAATTTTTGGATCAGGGGCTTGTCAACTTTTGACTCCTGAATGGGAACACTTTTCAGAACCAATCAATAGTCTACACCTATGTAGATTCTACACATAACTTCTGAAAGTCTTGTCATAACCATAAAAAATACACAAAAAAATCCTTACCTTGATGAAAACCTACCAAATAGGCATCTTGGTGACACGAAAAAAAAAAAAAGATCAAGTAAAATAGTAAACAAAAATAATTTTTCTAATAGTGAAAACAACTTCAATGGTGCTTTGGATAAGCACCATGGTCAAAACCTTACAAACATGTTCCATGTGTAGTTAAATTTTTTCTCCATTATCTACCATCATTACATCTAGCTTTCCATTCCATTACTCATCCATATTGCTTTGAAAATACATAATAATGTCTAGTTGTCCTTCTCATAACTTGGAAAAGTTGACATCATGTGTCCTTTCACCTTCCATATCCCATGCCATTTCACCCCTAATAAATTTCTCTTATACTTGACTAGGGGAAAATACTTGACCTGTGTCATTTTATCTTGCACTTACTATCAAAAGTCACTTTTATCAAAAAGACAAAAATAAAATATTCCCAACAAGACAAAAAAATCAAATATTCCCAAAAATATGAAAAAAATCAAATATCCTCAAAAATTCAAAAAAAAAATCACAACATGATGAAAACACAAAAACATTCAAATAACTTGTAAAAATCCAAAAAATAGAGTCAAAAGTCAGTTATGTCAATCCAAGTCCAGTCAGAATATGGTGCCTCTATGTGTATAACGTAGTATAGGCCATCTTTTGATGAGCCCCCAAGGCATTAGGTCAGTCCTTTAGGGTTAATCAAACAAAAGTAAAATAATGACTCGGTTTGTTGTCAATATAACAAAATCATGTCGTGTCCAACAACGAGGTCTCTACGTACTATTATGTAGGCAAGGCCATTTGTCGATGAGCCCTTGAGGCCACCTAGGTCGGTCTTTTAGATTTTATCACATTGGTCATAATAAACTAGACATTGTTAACCTGGACATAAGTAGTCATCAACACATTAAACAAGTCATGCATCAACAAGGATAAAAACCAACAAAGTCACCCAGTCAAATCAAACAAATTATCAAAATGGTCAAACATTAAACATCAAACCAATCAAATTTATGTTTTATATAGGATGCGTCCTTCCTAAAATAAGACATTTTCATTTAATCACACTTTTTCATTTACCTTATATAGGTAGTCACATGGTAGAAACAAGACTTGACGTCTTATATGACATGTTTCTTTCTTGAAACCAAGCCTTTTCAAACAAACAACCCATTAATCCATCCATCACTCACCTAGTCAATTAAACATCAAACAATTAGATTTTGGAAAAAATAAATTGAATGGTTATTGACTTTGTGGGCTATTTTGTCTTATCTATTCTCAATTTGTTTTTGAGTCATGTTACTAGCTCTCTTGAGGATTTACCATGAAGGATTTAGAGGAGCAATGTTGTCTCATGACTCTTTTCTTTGATTGTTGCTTGCAAATTGTCTTGGCAAAAGGACTAGGGGCAACTTTTCCTTTAGTACAAGTCAGGACAGTCCTTGTCTATGACTATCTATTTTTACAAGTGAATGACCTTGTACACCTTGGTCTAGGTCATACCATGGTGTTTTTTATTCATTTGTCACATTTTACCACCCAATTATGATTAGTGAAAAGCCTTGTATAGAAAAATAATACATCTTCAACTTGTCTCCACTAATGTCACGCTAACATCCATCTCCTCCATGCTATCATTTCTTCTATCTACATCTTCATAGCATCCTATGGCACACAAAAATATCTTGGCTACATGATCATGTTAGGAAACAATATAGATAGTAGGACCATCATCATAATTCACATATATTTGCATGAGAACACACAAAAACATAGAGTGCATCCATATAGCATTATCATTTCAAACCATCATAATATATTAGAAACATCATTGAATTTTTACACTACATCATAATCATAAGTCTACTATCATTTATCATACTACATATATATTGCATCAACATTTTATAAGAATAGCATAATTATAATCACATCATACATCATATTTTGCATTTGTGTTTATAATCATCATAGGCCATAGACATCATACTACATAACATTAATTGCATCCACACATCATAAGTTACGTCATTTATATTGTATTAACATATAACACCATCACATGATCTAATAGAATGCATAAATAAACATCATAAACACATAAAATCCATAGCATAATCATAACCATAAAGAATAATCACATAGGACTTCATATCAAAAAATGTTTTGCCAAAAAACATATCATATATAGCTCGAAATGTGTCGTAGTAAAATGTCAAGATGTATCATATATAACAAAATAGAGCTCACATGCTCGATGGTCAAAATACAAGTGTCATAACACATGTGTCAAAATGTACCCTAGCTTGAACTGCCTTGACCTCCTAAGCCAAGGAATGGCTACCTTTCCTCTCGTTGTGGTTTTCCTAAAGACCTGTGCTCTGATGTTGATGGCCTGTAATATGGGGTGGACCATGTCAGGCTTGATA
>VDFB02058242.1:291434549-291500931 GCA_007258455.2 Sequoia sempervirens | reverse complement strand
TTTACACTTTGAGGTTCAGAGAACATCTTTTTGGTTCTTCATATCTTTTGCATGTGACAGGTATCCACCTTGCATGCAGGTGATCTTGATTTTCTAACATGGTATCAGAGCTCCAGACCTACAGCTGCTTGTTTGTGATCTGAAGATATGGCCTCTCTGTGAGTTTCAAGTGCAAGGGTTTCCACAGGAAAATTTTTGATTGAATCTGGGGGTAGCCTAATTTTTTGTGCATTTTGGGACAAAACGGACCTCACCATTGAGTCCACAATGCCCAAAAACCCCCATTTTCATATAAAATTTATCGATTTTGGTGCAAGTTGATCTAGGAGGCAAAAAAAATTATTTGGGAGGCCGTACGGCCTCGCAGCACGCAAATCGAGGCATGGATTTCAAAAAAAAATCAAAAAACATGTTTTTTAGTGAACAGTGCTGGCGGCTCCAATTCAAATGAAGATCCGCCACCGGGTAGCCACTGGACCGCCGCCACCGCCCATTTTCACCGCCGCCGCTCTGCCGCCACCAGCGGCCCCTAGCAGCCTCCGCCACCGCCACCATTCCTCTGCCGGCCTTTGAGGGCTTCAGATCCTATGGCCCTAGTCATATGGAGGACCGGGGGCCCTCTACCCAACCCACTGGTGGAAATACTACCCTCAAATCCGGCGACGAAATCTTTAGATTTCACAGAATATTCTGTGGATTCCAGCATCTAGAATATTCCGACCATTTTTCAGCATATTCCGGCAATTGTGATTTTTTTCCAATAGGGGGACAGATTTTTGCTCTGATTCCCAGATGGCCATCAATCTTACGCTCGTGAACTGATGACGTCAGCATGACATCAGTGTACGGCCAGCCCCCCTTTGCCCTCCTAACCCTAGTTTTTTTCTAAAAGAGCAGTTTTTTTCTTTTGGCCATAACTTGGGCATACGGTATCGAAATCGGGCAAACGAGATATCGTCGGAAAGCTGGTTCTGAGCACTTTCATTTGGTGTAGTTTATTTTACAGTATTTTTCTATTTTACTATATTTATTTCTATTTGAAGTCAGATGTTGTTTTTGGACTTCCGAGCTCATAACTTTTTGCCACGATGTCCAATTTTCGCCTCATTTGCGGCGTTGGAAAGGTATTAAGGAGCTCTATGTTCTATCCATGCACTTTTTCTGTATCTATCCCAAGTTTATCAATTATTCCAGATTTGGCCCTATGGGTTGTTTGGCGATTACATGGATGTTTTTCCAGTTGGGAGAGTGCATTTTGCATCTTTGCACTTCATTTTCAGTAATACATCATTTAATAATTGCTTAAAACTTCATAGATTCTAGGGTTGTTCCCGTTTGGATTTTTCAAGTGTTCCGAGGCATCGGGTCTACTGTCACATTATTTTGATTCCGGTTTTAGTTTCAGTTGTAGACAGAAATATCTTTCCTTGCTTGCCAGATTGCGGTTCCAGTGTTACTCTACAGAGTTCTTCCAGTGCTTCTTTGCAGCATGTCATCACATTGTAGGGGGGTTTTGTCCCACTGGGTTTTTCCTTCTCTACCTCATATTGCATTTGTAAATGGGTACCCGATCAGGCCTAGTTGTCGGGACCCATCTTTGCTTTCATGCATCTATTATAGTGTTTTATCTTCTTCCTAAGTTAATCTTATAGTTAGAGTATTGTTATTATGCCACTAATTGCTATCACATTGATTACCAATTGTCACTTATTCCTCTTTATTACTTATAAGCAAACTTAGGCACACACATTAATACCACTAATTATTAATTATTAAGTGCGCACACTAGGGTTTTATTTAGGGTTTCCCTTTTAGGGTTTCTTGATCTCCTTCATAAGGATTGATCACTTTGTAATAATTGATTCTCTTAATGCATTTTACACTTTGAGGTTCAGAGAACATCTTTTTGGTTCTTCATATCTTTTGCATGTGACAGGTATCCATCTTGCATGCAAGTGATCTTGGTTTTCTAACACTTGCTACAACTAAGAAGATTTGGGATGAAGGTAAATCTACTTTGGAATCCATTCTCAAGTCCAGGTTAAAGGTGATTCCTCCTCTAGGTGAACACATTTCACCTTGTATATTATCACTCTATTTCAATTGTTTTTAATCTTTCCTTTTTGTATATATGATCAAATATAATTCTTGGGATAACTCCCTAAATGAGATACATTCATTTCCTTTCATTTCTCTTTTTGTACATATGCATACAAGTATGTTCTTGGCACACCCTTTGTCCTTGATGTCAAAGGGAGAGAAGTTTTGGTGCCAAAATTGTTAAGATATTGAGTTGGGGGAGAAGATTTAAAAAGTTGGAAGAATTTTTTTTAGAAGTTGGAAGAGAAGCTTTTAAAATCTAGAAGAGAAGTTTTGAGAAAGTGTAAAATGCTTTGGTGCTAGATTTTTTAAGAAATTTTTGGTGCTAGGTTGGAGAATTTTCATTGGAAGAAGTTTTGATGTATATTTGAAAGGGGGTTCACATAAGGTTTTAAAGATAGTTTTGAAGTTGAATTTTTTGAGATTCATTTTTGGAATATGTTGGCATCAATCAAAGGGGGAAATCAAAATATTTTATCTCATTTTTTTCCCATGATGGACATTTACATCAATATTTTTAACTGAATCTTCATCTTTTGAGACCTATAGCAGCTAAACTATTAAGAATTTGAAGATGATGTGAACTAGTGATTTGTGGAAATTTGTGTGTATATTCTAAATATATTTTCTTAAATTTTTTTTGAAATAAATCACGAATCTTTCAACGTCTCCTTTAATAACTAGTTTTAAATAGAAAAATAACATTTTCAGAAAGTAACGTTTGTGTTGTACAAAATAACTTTTCTTTCTATAAAGGATAAAATTCTAATTTTTGGAATATAGATTCTCAACATCAATATTTAGGAAATGGATATTTTTGATAATTTTTTGTTACACATATTTTTTTAACTAATTTTTGAAGTCACTGTAACTATAATTTGGATATGCATGTGTTTCGTACAAGCTAACTTCTTGTGTATATATCGAAATTCATTTTTTCTTTTTTATTGAAACAAGGGCATCAATACCTAGGGAAAGGGTATTTTTTAAAAAAAAATTACAATGGTTTACTATTTTTCCACCTCTGTAGAACAAAGAGCTTGATGTTCAAAGAAAAACCTATATTTAGTAAAAATTGAAAATTAAATATCAGATAAAATGAAAACATATTAAAAATATACTTGTTGGAAAGCTTGTTTCCAGGGCTACAATATTGCAAAAGATTATTTGTAAATGACATTATTTAATCCCTCAAAAGGTAAAGTAAACATGTTTTTTTTTCAGCATTTTGATAGGTGTGGAAGAGACTCCATTTTGGATATGATTTAATACTAGAGAGGTTCTATCCAAGGGGGTTTGATCTAAGGGAGTCTTATCTATCCCTGTTCAATTAAAACCCTTTAGATGGAACCTCTCAAAGCTAAAATCATTAGTTTTTCTAAGAAAAGATGATTTCAGTAAAAAAAAACAGCATGTCCAAAAAGTGAGACACACTATTGTGGTAGCACCCCAAAAAGGGGGAGATTGTTGAAAGAATAAAGAAGAAACCCTTTGCTATGTTTTCATTGATGCCAACATTGTTTGTTGATAGTTTTGTCTAATTCGGTAAATAGTTTTTGGTGACACCTTGATCTAGTAATTTGATGTAGATTTTCTTATGTTATAATATCATCCTTTGTGATTACAATATGTTATTTAGGACTACTAAATACATATATGATTAGACTTCACCGATTTTGGTTGAATAGGCTGAAATTTATTGGTAAAAAAAGATCAACACACTATTCTTTGGCTTATAAAGTGTACATGGGTATGAGTTATTTGTTCTGCATTCCTCTAGTGTTTGGATTCAGACTCTACAATTTGGGGAGTTGGTTTACAGGTGTTAGCACTACATATATCCCAGATGGAACATTCTTATATGATCATATGGATGATTATTTTTTCTTAGATTGGTTTATTTTGTAATTAGGACTAGTTCCTAGCCAACTAATACTTGAAATTGTGCTATGAAGATTAATATGTATTGCAGATGTTAAGGGGATATATTTAAGATCTGTGTTAACCTAAAATAAAGTTTTGGACATTTATTTTTAGCACAAATAAAAAAAAATTCATGTATGAAGTCGAAAAAGCTATTTTGAATTAAGTAGGGATGCATCTAATTAGCTTGACCTAATTGATGTATGTGGATGTAATAGGGTATATATGTGAAACATCTTTGAGTTGCGAAGGGTGATTTGTAATGGAATATGATATGTGCAAGATTTTATATTATTGCTTTTGAATTTGTATGTGTGATATTAGTATAAGGGCAGAATTGTTGTGTATGTTGACTGACAATAAAGCAAAGTAGTATTTTGTATTTAGAGCTTCATTGAAATTGAATTCAACACAAGGTGCACCATGCATCAATTCACACTTTAGATGTGTAGTCACTTTTTTTTTGTATCTACTTCGAGTTGTGAGCCTTATAGAGATAGTGAGTCCTGGTAGTGAGTCCCTATAATATCTTATATCCTATTATAATATATTGTGAGCTAATCCTCATTATGGATTTTTCCTTTTTGGGTTTTCCACGTAAAAATTATAGTGTTTTTCTTTATAATTACAGTTAGATATGCTTTGATTATTGGTTGTATTATGACTAAATGGTTTAATATAATACTAATTCACCCCCCCCTCAGAATTCTAGTTGCTCAACAGTGTAAACACTAGGTCAACCATTACCCATGTAAACACCATTAAACTTTGAATTGTACACTTCCTCAAATCTAATGAAAACTTGAAAACCACATACTATGCTTCATCACAATCTAGAATATTCATCCATCCATTAAGATCCTTTACAACAACTCACACCATGAGAATGTACATGCCTAGTACACTTAAACTACATTACTAAACAATGCAACTTTGCAATCCAACTTATGGAGTACCAAACTCCAAATCCTCTTGATGCAAGAAAAAAATCAACATTATCAACACACCTTCAAAATCACAATACCTAAAGAAAAACTATGGAAAAACATGGAGAAAATACATTTCTTCAAGAAACCTCTGTAAATAATACTACAAAACTAGTTTACACACTAGTGAAGATAAATTCCTCTAACATTCGATCTAGAAGTCAAAATTCTAGATATAGAAATTGTTAACACCTCTAACCAACATATCCAAACCATGCAAGTAGATCTTCAACTTAGAAAAAATATGAAGCTAAATTAGAACACCTTTGCAACACCTTGTTTCCTTATTTTATCAATTTTTTCAGTATCCTCAACATCTAAATCATAAATATATGCTTATCAAAATAACACCAAAGGTTAACATCAGAAACTTAACTAATGACAACATAATGCAACAAATCAAAGAAATAATCTCTTCTCAACCACTGTAAACTATCATAAATGAAAACACAGGTTTTTTGACATTAATGACAACACCTTCATACTTGCAACAGATAGTTGGAATGGTTGCCAAATTTTAGGCATCACCTAAAGAGACTCATGTTATCAAAATAAAGAGGATATTCAAGTATTTTAAGGAAACTAAGTATTTTGGACTATGCTATCCTAAGAGTGAGAATTTCACTTTGATTGCATACATATATGCATATTGGGCAAGATGTGTTGGTGACCAAAAGAACACAAGTGGTGACAATTTTCTATCCTAGTTGAGTAAGAATTAGTAATAAATTTCTTTATCTATTGTAGAAGTAGAAGACATTGTTGTAGAATCATGATGCACTTAGGTGTTGTATATGAATTAGAATTTGAAGAAAATGAAGGTTGAGTTTGAGGACCCTATCACTATTATCTGTGATAACACCAATGTAATAAATATTTTGAAGAATATGGTGATGCACATTCAAGAACAAAAAATATTATAATCAAGTATCATTTCTTGAGGGAGAAATTTGTAGAGAAGTAAGTAAGATTGGAATATGTGGATACAAAGTTTAGACACTTCAAATAGTCTTGATCAATATTATGCATTTGAATCTGATTCCAACACCATTTCCTCATAAATCACCTCTTTATTGGCTATTTAATTAAATAATCTAATTGTTTAATTTAATTTATCACTTTCTCCTATTAATCAAATAATTAATTTTATGTGATCAATTCATCGCCCTTTTTACTAATTTTCATTACATTTAATTAATTAATGCAAATTATTTAATTAAAACTCCCATGTCCTCTCATTTGATTAATTAATCCTATCCACTTTCTAGTCCTAATTAGTCATTTATCCTACATTTAACTCGATCTTGGTCAAATAAACCTATGGTTTGTTAGCCTCACTTGCACAAGTAATTAATTTTCTCAAATTAATTAAAGGGTTATTTTCCTCTCACATTTGCATGAGAATATTCCAATGGAATATTCCCTCCTCATTTACTCCCTTCATTGAATTTCTCTCCCATGCCATGATGGCTCTTGAAATCCATCTTGTCTCCCACCTAATCCTTAATGGTTCTTACACAAACCACCTTGTCTCTTCTATGAGCATTCACTTCTCTTACAAGAATTCAATTATTTCAACCACATGCCTTAATGTCTTTCACCCACATGTCATTAATTATTCTTACACATGTCCTAACACCCTCTTACATGCCCCCTTCCTAAAATATGCACATACATGTGGGAAAATATCCTCATCACCTCTCTTATCCTTCTGACACTTGTAAGAAGGCTAATGATCCTCCCTTTTATCCCACATTCCTTAGTCTCAACCATTGATTTAAAGCTATAACTCATATAAATAGAAGTTACTTCTATAGGAAATGGATCCACATTTGAAAGAAAAATTATGCTAAACAATTTCATCCTCACTATCATACATTCTTTCACCATTGGAGTTCTAATCTTGCATCAAATTCATCAATTTTCAGATATTTTATCCATAATCTTGAAGCTTGGAATTGGGAAAGGGGCAATGTTCCACATTAACATGGCACCAATCCCCCTACGGGATTGAGGTTTGAAGTATCAAGATAGGATTCCATTATTTGTTGTTTGTTGTTCCATGCCTTTATTTAATTATTTCCATGTTTTGTGTCTTTAAGAATTTCATAGGAAGTGTGATTTATCTTAGTTAACATATCTAATTCTCTTGTGTCTTCTTCATGTTGGCTATAGGTTTAGATCATTATCACACAAAGGATCAAGTTGCAGAATGAAGCCACTTCATATGGAGACATTTGTATTTATTTGGTAGAAGTTGGGAATTGATTCTCGCTCCTCTTAAATCAAGAGGAAGCACAGGGTGAGGAGGAGCTTGGTATCTCTATCAAAAGAAGGGTTGTTGCTCTTGTAGAATAATTTTAGAGGAAATGAAGCATGGTAACAGGGGTAAACTATCTAGGGAACATGTTCTCAAATAGTGTAGTGTATCGATAAAGGTGAAAAGGTTGAAAATATGGTGCATCCTCACATGGGGAGTTAGTATATTTCAACATAGGTATTTTTGACCCTTTTCCATTGATATCAAAGGGGGAGAAAGTGGGATAAAAATGATGAATTTCCTAGGAATAATAATGGGAGAAAGTAGGCTCAAAATTTTTAATTGAGGTAAGGTGATCTCATAATGCTAAGGTGAGATTAGAATGCTAAATTTCTCAATAATCTCAAAATATCATGAATTTCATAGTGGGAGCAAATTCTATAACCAATAGATCATTTATATGTGTTATTTAGATGTGTTCGATGTCCCCAACATTTTTTTGTTTTTCATTAATGAAAAAGGGGGAGATTTTTGAACACAGGTTGTCAGTGATGTCAAAGGATTGTCAAAGGTTGTTGATAGTTATTATCAAATGTTTTCAATGCTATCAAAGATGAAATATTTTGTAGGAGTACTAGAAGTATCATACTTTAATTATCATTAGATTCCCTTGACTTAAAGTTCCATGTTTTGGAAGCATGTTGGTTATTAGTGTGTAGATTGTCTATTCAATCATATCTTATATCAAGTAACATCTATTAAGTTATGTTGAGATGTGACTACCCTCAGATACTTGATGTATTTATTATACCATACTTGGTATTTAGTCAAAATGAGTATGGTGGTTTGGAAGTCGGTTCAATGATATCTTTTGAACAAAGAGATTTTTTAAACATGGTTTTCATTTCTTTTAGAAATGCATTTTTTTTATGATTTCGAAGGGGTTATTCCTACAATTTTTTTATCAATTTCTTGATTTTTTTGGAGGATATGTTCAATTTTCAAGAATATTAGAGTGTTAGAAGGTTCTCTATTCCTATTTGAAGTTCAAGACATATGCGGTAATGTTTAGTAGCATGTGAAATTCAAATCTTGCATGTGGAGTGAGGATAGGACCTTATTAAGGTCCCTCAAGTGGTGTATGGAATCAAGTTCCTTTAGCAACAAGAAATTTGTCTTTGGACCATTATATTACACATTTCTTGTACTTTAAATTTAGTTCCATATTATGGCATCCTCATTTTACGTGGATCCCTAGATGACATAGAAGAATGTCAATAAAATATCATGTATATATTTAAAATATTCAAATGCATTATATGATAGTGTGAGTTGTCTTAGTTGTATTGGTTATGATCAAGTAAGGAAATTTTGGGTACAAAACTATGAACAAAAGAGGGAGTTCAAGTATAAAAATATAATTCTTAGTGTGGAAGTACATCAATTATGACTCTGGTACATATTAGAGTTTAGGTAGGGATTGGTATCTCTTTCCAATAGGTATTGTTATCTCCATAAGTTGGTGCCTATAATTTCAATTAGAGATTGGTGTCTTTGGTAGGTTGGTGCCTACTTCATGTTGTGATCTCACTCCTTATATTTTTGCATTGTGAGGTTAGATTTGGATAGTAGATCCAAGCATCTATTATCACCATGGTTTTCCAATCTTAGGTTTCCACGTATATTTGGTGTTATCTTGTGTGTTTTCTATGGTTAAGTTCTCTTCATGTTGAAAAAATATATAATAGTAGTAAGAGTTTAATTTGGATGATCTAGTAAATAATGTTAAAGTTGAGAATTTTGAATATAAGATTATTTACTATTTAACCCCCCTCTCAATAGATTGTGTGCCCTTAAATCCTAATAATGTACATAATGACCAAAATTATAATAGAGGTGGGGTAGCATCCTTTTCTCCTAGATGAACATGGTATGTTAATCCTCCATCACATGAATGATGTGAAAAATTCCCCCATGAAGGTGTGTGCCTCATCCATCATGTGCTAATGCAGGTGTTATTATCATAATAAAACTCTAACAAATGATGGGGATATATAGATTACCATGTAGTAGACATCATGGATATAACTGACCCTTTCCATCCTTTGGAAAATATTAGCTAATGCAATACATATGATTAGGTAGGACATCATTCAGTTTCCTCACCTCCTTAAATTTTATAGTCCTACCCTAGAAGGGTAACTATAGAATTATGTATGCATCCTCAAGGGTCATGGCGATCTCTCTCATTGATAGATGGAGAGTAGAGGTATTTGTGTCCCACTGCTCCATTTATTTCATCAACATAGAATGATGATATATCATGGTTGGTATGGTGTGTATCCATAGTAATCCAATATCTCTATGGTGCCTCTACTCTATCAATGGCATTAATGTGGCATGGTCATGTAAGAGTCTATACATGTGACCTCCTAAATTCTCTTACATATGTGTTGGTACCAATTAATCATAAAAACATGCATTCATTAATTCATCCATCAATATCAAATCAATCTTAATTCAAATCAGCAATTCCAAGTCAAATTATGTAGACATTAGCATCATAGTGGACAAGGGCACCCATTCAAGTCTAGGGAGTCTATGTTCAACTAGCACATCCACTTTTAACCAAGGCACCTATTTTGGACATGGGTGCCCAAAAAATGAGAAAAATACCTGGGATGTAGGAAATTGAGCTCCTAAATGTGTGGAAAAGAAAATAGGACTTACCTCTCATGTCAAAAATCTATGTGTGATTCGGTATATCAATGCCTCTAGCTAAGGCACATAGTATGATTATCATTGAGGAATAATCACTCTTTGGACCCACTATAGGCTCTCTAAAAATACAAAGTTACAATAAATGGTAAAAAAATTAAAATAATTTATTACTTATAGTAAAAACTAGTAATGTGACATATATAGTTCATATTTTCTTAAAACTTCTGAGCTTTACTTAAATGATACACAATCGGGCTTGAAAACTCCAATTTTTCCATCTTCTATTTCATTATAATCCTAGTTCCACCCTAATTCTTCTCCAATTATTTTCATCTTGGTGTTATTTTGATAAATGACCCTATGTAAGCCATTTTCATCAGGACCCTAATCAAATCAATGTGGAAAATATTGTCACCCTATTTATACATCTGTAAGGATAGAAAACACTGGGGGAATGCATCTACCCTTGAATTTTATTCTCCTTAGAATTTTTCTTGAACTAATACATTTTTTTATATGTGTAAAGATTATTTTGAATTTCTAACTAGTTGGTTTTTTAGGATGTGGATCCTAATGTTGTAGCTTTACACATTACTAATATAGGGGCTTCATTCTCTCACTTTAAAATCCTCTCAAATATCCTTTTTCATATCCTCTTTCATATGTTATAATTTAATTTCATGTGATTTAGATTATGTATACATGTAGTATCATACAATCACTAAAATGGGTACTAAATGTAGCATCATAAGTGGTGCTTCGTAAGGGTGAAAGCATAATTTTACACTTTATTTAGGTATTTCTTTAGTGTCCACTCCCTTAGTGTATTTTATAACCACTTCTTATCCTAGATTTTACCTTTAACTTAAGAGAGTGTGTCAATAATACTCTACAAGGGACCTTCTTGATAATATTTCACTATTTTAATGCTAGAACATGCTTGTTTTGTAATGAATTTTGATTAAGTGGACCCTAAATTCATGGATCAAACTTTAATGTGTAAAAAGATCATGTTCATGGGTGAGGGAACTCTATAATATGTGTTTTTATCAATAAATTTAATCTTTAATTTATGTAATTATTTAATTTATGCAACATAAATTCAATTTCCACATTTTGGGAGTAAATTAATCCTAGAAATTTAAAATTAAATGAGTAAAACAACACTTTAATTTATTCCTATGTTCTACCTTATAAACATCAATTATTATTTTGAAACGAATGTAATCACAATTACAGTGGAGATCTACCAAAATTGACATCCTATTTTACATAATTAAAAAAAAGAAAAATCAAAATTGATCAAATTTATCAAAACGATTGGAGTTTGATGCCAACAAAAGGAAATTTTGAAATATAGGGTTTGAGTATACCATTTTTCTCATTTCAAGCACTGAATGAATTGATTTTAAACATGTTCTCATCTTTAGAATTTGATCTTCTTGTTGCCCTAAGTAAGGTATTTGAGCATATTGGTTTTCCTTGAGTATTTGACTTTCTCCTAGCTTGATCTTTTCATTAATGTCTATTTCATTAAGGATTAATTTTCTAACACATTTGAGTAGAGTTTTATCATTTTATTTACATATCATAGCTTTTTATAACCTTAGACACACTTAAGGTATGAAACACATACTTTATCAACCAATCAATCAATTAGTCGTGGAGGTAGAAATACCAAAATGAGAGTTTGACTTAGGAAAACTTCTATATAGACACCCCTTTACCTCTCTTTGTTATGATTTTGTAGGTACAAAATTTAAAGAAATACATCTTAGGAAAGGAACATACAATGGAAACATGTAGGTTACATATCAAAATCTTGAAGCTCAAATATCTCCTTTCTTAGTCCAGGACATCATCACCATAAACCACTCAATTCAATCTCATATTTTATGAAAGCTACAAAAATATTTACCCTTCTTATATATATTATTATTCCATCAATTTTTGGTTCCATCTCTATGAGTAATTTGTGTTTTCATATTAGGTTTTTATAGAAAATTATGTTATTAAATTCAAATTAAACTAATCAACATTCTTAGCTACAAAGGAGTTGAACCCAAGGGAGATTGGCTCTCCTCTAGGCTATCATCCAAATTCACTACCCTTGTTGGTTTTGGCTCCAATGTTAGAGCAAGGAAAGATTGATCTAGTTAATCTACTAGTTAGTTATAATATCTCCTTTTCTATGATCCACTTCTTTATGAAATTCTCTAAAGAATAGCCATGTTTAATTATCAAGAATTCTAGAAGGTTGACCAATGAACAAGAAATTAAACTCATTATTTACTTTAGGATCTACAAACCTAGGTGTGTATCCCTATTAAAAATATCACAAAATAACAAGAAATTTTAACAAGATATTGATTCATAATATTAGTTCTTATTTGTTATGACAAGTACTTGTAGAATATATAATAGAAACTAGCTAAGTCTCTTGTAATTGTTAGATCCAGGCATGAGAACATAGAAAAATTAATAGCTTATATAATTCTTGAGATTTGTCACTTTAGAGATATATTTTGAGGCTTGAATGGATTTAGTCTCTTAATACTAGTTTATATCCTTAGATACAAACTCAGATATTCATGCAAATATTTGACTAACTAAAATATAGAAAAATAGGTTGGGAGAGAGAGGGTTCACCAATTTGATAATGTAGAGACCTATTTTTTTCTTTTTCATTAGGAAATGAGATCCACACAATGAATTGGCTTACAACCCTTAGGTGAGTCAACTCAATGAGCGAATCTTCAAATTTCCTTATGACTAAAGGATGGGGGTCAAGGCCAAACAACATTTTGTGGAGAAAAACTAAAAAATATTAAACTAACACCAAAATGAAATTTAACACTCAAAATAGCAAGATTAATCTCAATACTGATAGAACATACAATCAAATTTCATATTAGAGAGGGGTAGATCTGAGTGTACCTTTCACCAAAAGTAAATTCTTAAAGTCTGACTTGGACTCATTCACCTAGAGGAAAATGGGTCCACTATTGGTGCAGGAGCACATTCGCCATGATTCTATTTTGTAAATGATTTAATTTTTTTCATTTGTAGAAATCATTTAAATGTCATTTGCAAAAAAATGTATAGATGTCAACAATTATTGCAATCAAAGTGTAAAAGTTGCATAAATTAGGAGTTAATGGGTCATTAGAGACTAAACATGGGTAGGAAGTTGGAAATCAGTTGGAAACTAATTTTTCATGCTGTAAATGTCTTTAAAAATACTTTTTAACTCCTTTTGTGGTCGTTGGTGATTGATACCTTGAAGAAAATAATGAAAAAACTTTGTTTTTACGCACATTTTCCAGAAAATTGATTGTTTCAGGCTTATGTACGGATTTGTATGGACTTTAAAACATGTAAGAATTCTTTTGAAAGTTGATATTATCAGTCACCTTCCAAATATTTCTTGTTTCATGCATTTTAATTAAGAATTGTTCAAGATATAGTCATTTTTCTCAAAACTACCTAAAACCCTTGCTAGGGTAACAATTTTCAGTAAAAATAATTTTTCTCCAAATTTAACTATTGGATGCTTCTAAAAATTGGAAAAAATGTCCACAAGAAGGTTCTCTAAATTATCACTAGAGCGATTGGATTAATTAATTGAATTATGAAAGTTATAGGTGATTGTTTGAATGCATATATGCTTATTTAGGCCTAATTGGTAGCAAAGAAGTCCAGACAGTAAGCATGTGTTCCAAAACAAGTGTACCTAAAAATGAGATATGTTTTTAATGGACGAAATGGGTGCTCAAAAATGTATTTATTTTTTCGAGATTCAATCTGGTTTGAAAGTTACACCCGATTTAGTGGTTTGATTCCCTTCAAGTGAAATTTGGGTTTTTGGTACGAGTAATTTGTAAATTTGATGAAACAGAGGAATAAGGCTATGTAATTAGTTTATTTCTGTCAAAATGATGATTTTGAAGATGTATGAGGGTCTGGTTTGATTTTGATACAGATTTAGAGTCATATTTTGAAGAGTTGGGTTTTGTAGCCATGAAGAAATTCAAAGAAATTGAAGTGATTTTGGTAAAGGATTGAATGAGATTTGTTTTAAGTATTTTTGTTTCTTCCTTTGCCTCTGCATCAACTATCAGGGATTTTTGATAACTCTTGAGAGCCTCTACTATATATCTGAATCTTTAAATTTTTCTAAGTGTAAGAGTTGGAATGTTGGAAATAAATTATGTAGATGAGTTTGTTGGAAGAATGAAGAAGAATGATCATCTCTACAATTTTTTGTTGTCATTGATGTCACCATGTTATTCAAGTTGTGACTACAAGTCTAAGTCAGTACTTGATCTGGTATTTTGGCCCAGTAACTAAACTAGTATTCAAGCTACACTCTCCAATATTTTAGTCTGTAATCCTCTGCGGTTGCTAGTTACTACTTGCAGTTTTTGGAAATAGTTTATGATTGCTAAAAGAATGTATGCTCAAAATATTTTGCGCTCTGGTGGTCATACGATGTATTGACATTATCCTATTGATTAATTTTTGTAATTAAGTCTATTTCTAGCTAACTTCATGGATAAGTTGTGATATGGTGAATCAATTTTTGTTATGTAGATATATGTGTGACCTATCTTAGGTCTATGCCAACATGATGTAGCACTTTGAATTGTTTTTGGAAATATTTTGTGAATACTTGTAGCCAACAATTGGCATTTTTGATGAATAAGAAATGCATCTAATTTTCTTGACCTAATTGATGCTTGTAGATAGATCGAGTATATATAAATATATGTTGAACATTTTTTGAAGGTGTGATTTTGATGAGGTAGTTACGAGTGTGAAGGAGAAGAACTGTGAATATAATCAAGTGTGTCAAGTCAGTCTACTGAGAATCACCAGAACTATATCAACACTTATTAGGTGCACTCTTTTAAGTTCATTTTGGATGTGAAGCCCAATTTTGTTTTGTAAATCCTTTTTGTAGGTAGTGAGCCTCCTTGTAAGTAGTGAGTTTTTGTATCCAGATAGTGAGTCCTCTTCAGGGTAGTGATCCCTTGATAGTGAGCCTTATATATTTGGTTTTGGAACTACTTTATATTGTGAGTTAATTCTCATTGTGGTTTTTCCCTCCTTGGGTTTTCCACATAAAATATGGTATTCAATGTGTTGATTTTTCTTTGTATTATATGCATTTCATGTTCATACTTTATAACAGAACATTAAGCTTGTGAAGTTAATAAGTCTTGAAAATTTGAGTTTGAAATTGGTGACAACTGACTTATCCCCCCTCTTAGTTGTCTTGCACCTTTTAACAATTGGTATCAAATATTTTAGTTCCTTCATGTAGAGATTAACCAGTTGAGGAAGATCTTGAAGATTGATCAGATGGATGATAAAGAAGAACACCAGGCTGCAGTTGAGGATGAAAAAGTCAAAAAATGAAAATAGAGATCTAAAAGAAAATCTTGATGATGTAAATGAATGTGTCTGAAAGCTAAAAGAAAAATTAAAGAAATTCAAAGAAAGACACAAAGAAGTGAGTTAGCATCTGAAACAAGAGATAATTGGACTAAAAGTGCTTATAGAATAAAAGAAGAGAATTGAAGAATGTTTGAATTTAATGGTGCAGAAAAAGTTTGATGAATGCTCCAAACTTGAATAGGAGGTAGTAAACTTGAGAGTAGAACTGGAGAAGGAAAAAATCTATCAGAACAATTTCAGATCCAACTCTGATAAGCTTGAAGAACTACTTGCAAGATAGAAACCAAGTAAGGACAAAGGTGGCTTGGGAAATGATGTAGGTGAAAGTTCAATGGATAATCAGAAGACTCATAATAAAGGAAAGTAAAAAGTAAATTCAAGGAAATTTGCTAGGAGACCACCTGTGAGACAACCTAATGCATAAAGGTATCCATCTTTCAATGGATTTTTTTTTCCTATAATAAATATGGTCACAAGGTAACTGAACATAGGAGTAGGATGAATTAGTTTCTTGGTTCTTTCTCTAGATAAATTTTTTCATGTAAAAAGGTTGGACATAAAGCTACTGAATGTAGATATTAGGTGAGAATGATCAGTTGGGTAATGATGAATAGGTTTAGTGAAGGCACAATAAATCAATATTTTAATGGCTATTTCTATACCAGTAACAAATTTGGACACAAAGAAAATCAATGTAGATCGAGAAGTAATGGAAGTTAGACTAATCAAAGAAGTATTTTCTACTATAATTGTAACAAACCTGGACATATCTCAAAGGTTTGCAGAAGCAAGAAGGGAAAGCAGTCTAATCCAGTGAAGAATGAACCGGTAAAGAAGATTAATGAAGAAGAGATGAAGCAAGAGATGAATAAGATATGGAAGAAGAAAGAAGATGAAGAACTTAAAAATGTTGATGTGTCTATGCCCTCATCCAGTACAAACAATTCCTCTAGGAATTAGACCTAGCATGGTCTTAGGGGGAGCATTATTAGAAACTTGTAAAAACCCCCTAGATGAATGGTGTGCCATAGGATGGCACGAGGATGTAACATGAAGAATTAAAAAACAACAAAGTTTTTGGAAAGGGAACCAAAAGAAAACATGTTGACATGCTGATTTGTGGACCGAATTAGGGTTTTCTATGTTGAGAAGAATTTTTTTTGTTTGTAGCTTTTTAATGAATGACACATTTAATGTGAGTTAGGGAAAATCAATGGTATTTAAAGAAAAATTAATAATTCCTTTTTGATCACTTGAGCACTTGAAGAGTTTGAAAGGTGTCTTGGAGAAATCTCAAAGTGATTTGAAGCAATTCTAAAGAAATCATTATGGATTCTCAAGAATTATTTCTCAAGGGGAAGAAGGAAAAAGAAATAATTTTGACTAAATACCAAAAATTCAAGAAAGATAAGTAAGAAAATGGACAGAGGATCGAGTGGAATCATTCCACTAAAAGTTGAAAGGAGTTGAATTGGAAGAATTTTATCATAGGAAAATGAAGGAAATGGGACTAGGGCTGAAAGAAAATGAGTTACAGAGCATAAAATCCCTAGGTATGGATTTATGAGAAGAATTTCATTGGTTTGTTGATAAAGAGTTCATCTTATTCTTGTTGAGTTGATTCAAGAATGGCAGTATTATGTTGGAAAAACCCTACATGATCATGAAGGATTCGATTGAAGTGATTACTAGTTTATGTAGTGTTGGGGATCTCCCTGGGAGGAAAACTGTGAAATACAAAGATGTGGAGGAACTTACTGGAATTGATAAAGACCCTCGAGCTCTATTGATAAACAGTCTTGCAAATTCCACTATAAGGTATGTTGTGTACAAAATTTCTTACATAATTTATTTCAGAAATCATGAAGGTTCGACTTTGGCTATTGTTGTATAACTTGCACATATAATGGTTAAGGAAAACATGCAGTTTGATTTATGTAGCCTATTACTTGAAAATATAATTGAGAATGCTTGAATGTCATTGGTTGAGGGTTATCCTTTTCGGTTTGGATCCTTGCTTGTGTGTTTTTATTTCTACTTTTCGAACTCCCTACTGTGAAGAGAAAATGTTGTGTGGGAATCTAGTATTCCTATTGGAAAACAAGTTTACAGATACTTGGAATCCTTGGCAGATAATGTAAGTGATTACAGATCATATTTTATATTCTTAAAAAGAAGTTTGTGCTTTGGTATGTCTATACCCAATCAGTTTGAAGTGGGTTCATCCTTTGGTAAGAGAGTTGGAAGTTATCATTGGTGAGTCCCCTCTTGAACCAAAAAATATGAAATCTATTGTAACAGATGTCTTGGAAGAAAAGAAGAATGAAGAAGAATTCCTATCTGGATCTGACCCATTTTATCCAGAGGATATACAAATGATGCTTCTCAAGGGTGAAATGAAGAAGATTGGTGAAATGTGGAATGCATGCTCTTCGATTGAGAAAATTAAAATTGATGATGTACAGGTTGATCTTTTGGTGCAATGACAATTGATCATTTTCTCAATAAGGGTGTCTTTGTTTCTGATGTGTCCGATTCTTTACCAAATGATCTAGTAGAGATTGTTGAAGAGAGAACACTGTTGGAAGGACCTGAAGGTTATAAGTTCAAAGCTATGATTGAAAGAAGATGCAACAAAGAAAAAAAAGTGTTATATAAACATATTAATGAGACAAAAGAATCCATCAAATAAATATTTGACATCTACAGGTATTGTCTCCAGTGGCTGACAACTGATGACAATTTCAAAAGCAAAATTGAAGCCATTGAATCTAAAATGAATTATATTGGAAAGAACATTGATTTCTTCAAAGACAAGGATGGGAAGTAGAGAATAATTGTTGGTGAATTACAGGTGGATTTACTGACTACTTAGAGAAAAAGAGAAGATATGGTTAAAACCTTCTAGTTGGTTAAGGAAGTTGTTGAGGTCCGGTTGGATCATCTCTTTGGAATTCTCTCTGATGCAAAAAATTGTGAACGTTTGTGTCTATCTTCTAATTAGACACCCTCCTTTACACAATTATCTTTGTTTGATGGTATGAGTGCAAGAATGATTTTGGTTGTTCTTTCTTGAAAAATAATTCTTCGGATCATAAGAGAGAGGTACAAGAAAATATTTTATGTAAAAAGCGTCATTATTGTTTGAATGCTTGAAATGGGAAGCTGAATTCTTATGTATATAAAAAGTCATCATATACATACAATTACATCCTACCTTTCTTGGCCTCCATTTTCCATTGTTGTCAAAGGGGGAGAGAGTCATGTGAGTAGGGGAGAGATTTTTGCTAAGGTGACAGGAGGAAAGAATGTTGTGTTTTGAAAAATTTACCACATGTTTCCATCAATGAAAAAGGGGGAGATTGTTGGACTAATGAAGAAGAATGATCATCTCTACAGTTTTGTATTGTTATTGATGTCACCTTTTTATTTGAGTTGTGACTACAAGTCTAAGTCAGTACTTGATCTAGTATTTTGGTCTGGTATCTGAACTAGTATTCAAGCTACACTCTCTGGTATTTTAGTCCACAATTCTCCATGGTTGCTAGTTACTACTTGCGGTTTGGGGAAATAGTTTATGATTGATGAAATAATGTATGATTAGAATCTTTTGTTCTCTAGTGCTCGTACGATGTATTGGCATTATCCCATTGATTACTTTTTGTAACTAATTCTATTTTTGGTCGACTTCATGGATAAGTTGTGATATGGTGAATAAATTTTTGTTATGTGGATATATGTGTGACCTATCTTAGGTCTATGCCGACATGATGTAGCACTTTGAATTATTTTTGGGAATATTTTGTGAATACTTGTAGCCGATAGTTGGAAGTTTTGATGAATAAGAAATGCATCTAATTAGGCCGACCTAATTGATGCTTGTGGATAGATCGAGTATATATATATTGAACATTTTTTTAAGAAAGTGTCATTTTGATGAGGCAGTTGAAAATGTGAAGTAGAAGAATTGTGAATATAATGAAGTGTGTCAAGTTATTCTACTAAGCATCACTAGAACTATATCAACACTTGTTAGGTGCTCTCTTTTCAGTTCATTTTGGTTGTGAATCCCAATTTATTTTTGTAAATCTTTTTTGTAGGTAGTGAGCCTCCTTGTAAGTAGTGAGCTTTTGTATCCAAACAGTGAGTCCCATTCAGGGAAATGAGCCCTTGGCAGTGAGCCTTATATATTCAGTTTTGGAACTACTTTATATTGTGAGTTAATCCTCACCATCGTTTTTCCCTCCTTGGGTTTTCCACGTAAAATCTGGTGTTCAGTGTGTTGATTTTTCTTTCTGTTATCTTCATTTCATGTTCATACTTTATAACAAAATAGTAAGGTTATGAAGTTAATAAGTGTCGAATATTTGAGTTTAAAATTGGTGACAACTGATTCACCCCCCCTCTTAGTTGTCCTATGCCTTTTAACAAATTTTCCATGAGATGACAACTTTTATGACAACTTTTCCAACTTTTTCAATTTCTTCAAATTTTCTCTTCAAAAGATGTTCAAGATTTCTTCCACCTAGATTAGTAATCAAAACATGAGAGGGATTTTTTTTTTTGGTGAATGGAGGTTTTCCTTGTTCAAACCTCGTTTTGCTAATCAATCCTTGAAAAAAAATGAAACATGAAAGATAGAATGAATAATGTACAAAGCTTGATGTTACCACTCATAAAACCCTTGAATAAACCTTGAAATGAAAGTTTTCAGCTTGCATGAAATGGTTTCAATGGATATGGATCTTGACACTTGAATATTTCTTGAAATATTGTTTTTAATGATTGATTGGATCATGAAGCCTATATCAGCATATTAGCTCCAAAAACATGCATGGTGCAAGAAGACTTTGATATGACAATTGGATCTTGAATGTTGTAATAAAAATCTAAAAAATATTCTCTTGAATGCTTTTGAAAGTGCTCTTGAAATCTCATAAACATGTTAGGTTCTTAATTACTTTTCTTGGATTTTGATAAATGCTAGGTGAAACATAATGAAATAACCTTATATTTATAGATATTCATCCTTAATTTCATGAAATTCAAATATCACAAGCCAACATTGAATTATAGTTTTGAAATCATTAAAATATTTCCAAAAACATAATTCAAATTTAGGTCCTAAGGTCAAGGGAGGACCCATTCACCCATGGGTGAATGGGTCTTGGGTCCCTAAACCTAGAACACACATTTCTCAATGAGAAATTTTATGTTAAGGCATTAATTAATTTCAGGTTTCCTCTTTGGAAAATTTAATTAAATAAGATTGGTAAATGAATTAAAGGGCCAATTAGGGAAAAATTAAGCTCAATTAATTAAAGGATCCCTAAATAAGTGTGAAAGTGTATATAAATACACTTTAAAACACCAAAATTAGGAAAAATTAAGTCCAAATTAACTAGAAGGGCCCAAACAAATGAGAAAATTTAAAGGGATACATTTTCCATCACTACATTTATCCCCCAGTTTTGTGAGAGGATGACCTTGCATCAAACTCACACTAAAGTAGACTTTCAAAAATTATATATGCAACAACAACAAGATACTCAACCATACAACATAAAAGACTTAAAGAAAGGAGGTAAAAACAAAAATGGCATATCAAGCCTAAATTTTCCAATGTGATGTGGAGCATGCCTCGACTATTTTTCCAAAGACATTCACAAGCGGAATCCTACTAGTCCACTATGGAAACAAAATTACACTCACATGGGCTAATGGAACTTTGTTTGTCCACTAGGTGGGCCCACAAGGGTGCCAAATGAGAGAATCTTATTAGGCTCCCATACCATACAAAATTTATCCTACTAATAACTTCAATAAGGCACTAGAAAAAAAATAAAAAAAGGGTTACAAATAGGGAATCTTTTTAGGCTCCCATACATTACCAAAGCTATATCTATGATAACCTCAGTAAGGAACCACCAAAAAAAGAAAATTTTAAAGATTTATAAGGCCTAACAAGCTACATTAAGTTAAGCAACTATGAAAAAACAAGGTAAGGCTCCACTAGAAAGAAAAGTGTGTTATGCTTGGAGGCCTTGAAAAGGGTTTGAGCTTCACAAGGTTAGCAAGCTACGTTATTATAAACACAAGAACAAAAATTCAAGTTAACATGTTCAAAGGTATTTTTATTAGTTTGTGTAAGGTATCCTCTTAGGGAAAGTCATTCCTAATGTCTCCAAGAGAGGACAAGTTAAGAATAAGATATTTTCAACTTAGGGAATGCAACGAGTAGCATTACCACTAAGAGGAAAGTTGTATGCCAAGAAATATCACACTCTTGGAGGACATAAAACCCAATGACACCATCAAGTAAAGAAACTTCACAAGAAGTAAAAAAATCACACAATGAAACATAAGGAATGTGAAAATTTTCAAATATAATAATGCCAATGTATGCCCCCACTTTAAGGAAATTGCTAACACTATTGTTGTGAGAAATTGCTTTAAAGTAGTAAATGATCAATTCTAATAATAAAGAAGACATGAGAGCTTATTCATAAATCCCTATTCCAAGTTATATGTTTCCAAATGAATCTATGTCATAAAAAAGAGATAGAGAAGGGGTTTCCCCCGAAATGAAATCCTAAACACATAAGGGATCCACAAATTCATGGTCAATATGTGTTTGCTACAATGATGTTATAGAGCTCAGAAATGTAATAATTCCCAAAATACTCATAGAATAGGAAGAATGACACTTAGAGAGAAAAATAAAAGAAAAAGATTTTGGGTCAACATGGTAGAGACTTAAATTTCTTGATGTATTGCTTCATCCCTAAAAGGAAAACACAAGCCAAAAGAAGAGATAAATGTTTATGAAATATAGAAGAATGTAGGTACAAATAGTGGAATGCACATGAAGAGATACATCAAAAGAAAATATATAGGGGATCACAGTACACACATGCAATCACATTAAAAACATGAAAAAGAAAGATACGACTAGTAAGGCACATGTGAGTCAACCCATATCAGGTTGTTCACATCCTAATCTTCTTGTTTAGTGTATGTAGGAGAACAACTAGCCAAAGGGACAACATCAAGTGCCAAACTAGGACAAGAACCAAGTTCAACAATCTTATTAGGAGGATCATCATTTAAGTTCATAGAATAAGAAAATAATGAATTCAACTCATTATGCACTTGTTCATCAATCTTTGAAATTTCATTATCATCATCCAAGTTAATCACAATAGGAGGTCTAATGACAATATCCATAGAATATTGTTGTTGTTTATGTTGCGATGAAGGTGGAGAGGCATCATGCATTGTTTGAGACAAGTTTAAATTTTGATTTTCTTCTTTTGATTGTAACAAACGAGCAATAACACGAAATCTACACCTACTCTCTCTATCATTTTTGTTTCTTTTCATTTGATTTCCAAGTTGTGATTGTGTAGGAGTAGGTTTGTCAACCATAGGTTTCTTTCCTTTCCTTAAGGTAGGAACAAAATGAACCATGGGAGGTTGTTCAACCACTTTATTTTTAGCATTGTAAACTTTTTTTACTTTAGGAGGTATAACACCTGGATGTGTTTGATTATCTCATGGTATCTTATATAAATAGGTGGAGGATTTTTCATAGAATGGTCTTGGTTACTTGGAAGAGCTTTTGGTTCAATCATGGTTTCAGCAAGGATAGGAGGCTCAATCATGGGTTGAGGCATATTAGTAAGGGATAATTCTACTATGTGATTTTCCTTAATCTTTTGATAGGATTTGAAAAATAAGTCTTCACAGGGTTTAATAGGTTCCATAGGCTTGGGCCAAAAGAAATTCAATGAGAGGTTCCCATGGGAAGACACATGATTAAAGCCACTATGAAGCATAGTGAAGATTTCATTGCCAAATGGAAACATTAAACATTTACTCACAACCAGTGAGATGAAATTGAAGGAGCAAAGTCATGGATAGCCTAACTTCACATGAAGTTGGTCCAAAGTTGGGATGATCATGAATGAGACATTTAATTGTTGTGGTCCAATTTTTAAAGGGACATTTATTGAACGTATCATAAGGATCATAAAACCATTATCATTTTTGATTCATGCTTTTGATTTTTCATATGTACCTTGATAAAGATCACACAAAAATAGGAATTCTTCAGTGATCACATTCTCTACATGGGTATGTGAAAGATCGTGATGGGCCAAAAAGTGGCAATATGATGGGCATGTGTAGGGTATGTGGCTAACGACTTTTTTCTTACCCAAAATTGATGAAATGAAAAGGGTTTTTAAAGGATATTCTCAGCTTTCCATCAATATAAATTATACTTTACTTTGAATTTAATAAATAATTATTATTCATTTTCTATTTCAATTATGACTAAAGTCTTGATTGATAGGTTGATTGAAAAACATCCATAGCTTTCAAATGGTATCAATTTTTGAATCTAAAACATGCATCACATTCTATGCTTTGCATACTATAGGATTAAAAAAAAAAATTTGAATTTCATGAATTTTTGACCAAGTTAAAGTGGTTAAACATACGATTTTTTATATTTTTTAAAAAATTTAATAAAAAAATCATAATTAATTATTTACTTGGAAAAAAATTACAAAAAAATATGCATCACATCAGGACATGAGTCCTCTACTTATATCTAAAATCTTATAAAAAAATATGATCATTTTATTATGGTTAGGGTGGTCAGAAAAATTAAGCTCAATTAATTAAAGGATCCCTAAATAAGTGTGAAAGTGTATATAAATACACTTTAAAACACCAAAATTAGGAAAAATTAAGTCCAAATTAACTAGAAGGGCCCAAACAAATGAGAAAATTTAAAGGGATACATTTTCCATCACTACATTTATCCCCCAGTTTTGTGAGAGGATGACCTTGCATCAAACTCACACTAAAGTAGACTTTCAAAAATTATATATGCAACAACAACAAGATACTCAACCATACAACATAAAAGACTTAAAGAAAGGAGGTAAAAACAAAAATGGCATATCAAGCCTAAATTTTCCAATGTGATGTGGAGCACGCCTCGACTATTTTTCCAAAGACATTCACAAGCGGAATCCTACTAGTCCACTATGGAAACAAAATTACACTCACATGGGCTAATGGAACTTTGTTTGTCCACTAGGTGGGCCCACAAGGGTGCCAAATGAGAGAATCTTATTAGGCTCCCATACCATACAAAATTTATCCTACTAATAACTTCAATAAGGCACTAGAAAAAAAATAAAAAAAGGGTTACAAATAGGGAATCTTTTTAGGCTCCCATACATTACCAAAGCTATATCTATGATAACCTCAGTAAGGAACCACCAAAAAAAGAAAATTTTAAAGATTTATAAGGCCTAACAAGCTACATTAAGTTAAGCAACTATGAAAAAACATGGTAAGGCTCCACTAGAAAGAAAAGTGTGTTATGCTTGGAGGCCTTGAAAAGGGTTTGAGCTTCACAAGGTTAGCAAGCTACATTATTATAAACACAAGAACAAAAATTCAAGTTAACATGTTCAAAGGTATTTTTATTAGTTTGTGTAAGGTATCCTCTTAGGGAAAGTCATTCCTAATGTCTCCAAGAGAGGACAAGTTAAGAATAAGATATTTTCAACTTAGGGAATGCAACGAGTAGCATTACCACTAAGAGGAAAGTTGTATGCCAAGAAATATCACACTCTTGGAGGACATAAAACCCAATGACACCATCAAGTAAAGAAACTTCACAAGAAGTAAAAAATTCACACAATGAAACATAAGGAATGTGAAAATTTTCAAATATAATAATGCCAATGTATGCCCCCACTTTAAGGAAATTGCTAACACTATTGTTGTGAGAAATTGCTTTAAAGTAGTAAATGATCAATTCTAATAATAAAGAAGACATGAGAGCTTATTCATAAATCCCTATTCCAAGTTATATGTTTCCAAATGAATCTATGTCATAAAAAAGAGATAGAGAAGGGGTTTCCCCCGAAATGAAATCCTAAACACATAAGGGATCCACAAATTCATGGTCAATATGTGTTTGCTACAATGATGTTATAGAGCTCAGAAATGTAATAATTCCCAAAATACTCATAGAATAGGAAGAATGACACTTAGAGAGAAAAATAAAAGAAAAAGATTTTGGGTCAACATGGTAGAGACTTAAATTTCTTGATGTATTGCTTCATCCCTAAAAGGAAAACACAAGCCAAAAGAAGAGATAAATGTTTATGAAATATAGAAGAATGTAGGTACAAATAGTGGAATGCACATGAAGAGATACATCAAAAGAAAATATATAGGGGATCACAGTACACACATGCAATCACATTAAAAACATGAAAAAGAAAGATACGACTAGTAAGGCACATGTGAGTCAACCCATATCAGGTTGTTCACATCCTAATCTTGTTTAGTGTATGTAGGAGAACAACTAGCCAAAGGGACAACATCAAGTGCCAAACTAGGACAAGAACCAAGTTCAACAATCTTATTAGGAGGATCATCATTTAAGTTCATAGAATAAGAAAATAATGAATTCAACTCATTATGCACTTGTTCATCAATCTTTGAAATTTCATTATCATCATCCAAGTTAATCACAATAGGAGGTCTAATGACAATATCCATAGAATATTGTTGTTGTTTATGTTGCGATGAAGGTGGAGAGGCATCATGCATTGTTTGAGACAAGTTTAAATTTTGATTTTCTTCTTTTGATTGTAACAAACGAGCAATAACACGAAATCTACACCTACTCTCTCTATCATTTTTGTTTCTTTTCATTTGATTTCCAAGTTGTGATTGTGTAGGAGTAGGTTTGTTAACCATAGGTTTCTTTCCTTTCCTTAAGGTAGGAACAAAATGAACCATGGGAGGTTGTTCAACCACTTTATTTTTAGCATTGTAAACTTTTTTTACTTTAGGAGGTATAACACCTGGATGTGTTTGATTATCTCATGGTATCTTATATAAATAGGTGGAGGATTTTTCATAGAATGGTCTTGGTTACTTGGAAGAGCTTTTGGTTCAATCATGGTTTCAGCAAGGATAGGAGGCTCAATCATGGGTTGAGGCATATTAGTAAGGGATAATTCTACTATGTGATTTTCCTTAATCTTTTGATAGGATTTGAAAAATAAGTCTTCACAGGGTTTAATAGGTTCCATAGGCTTGGGCCAAAAGAAATTCAATGAGAGGTTCCCATGGGAAGACACATGATTAAAGCCACTATGAAGCATAGTGAAGATTTCATTGCCAAATGGAAACATTAAACATTTACTCACAACCAGTGAGATGAAATTGAAGGAGCAAAGTCATGGATAGCCTAACTTCACATGAAGTTGGTCCAAAGTTGGGATGATCATGAATGAGACATTTAATTATTGTGGTCCAATTTTTAAAGGGACATTTATTGAACGTATCATAAGGATCATAAAACCATTATCAATTTTGATTCATGCTTTTGATTTTTCATATGTACCTTGATAAAGATCACACAAAAATAGGAATTCTTCAGTGATCACATTCTCTACATGGGTATGTGAAAGATCGTGATGGGCCAAAAAGTGGCAATATGATGGGCATGTGTAGGGTATGTGGCTAACGACTTTTTTCTTACCCAAAATTGATGAAATGAAAAGGGTTTTTAAAGGATATTCTCAGCTTTCCATCAATATAAATTATACTTTACTTTGAATTTAATAAATAATTATTATTCATTTTCTATTTCAATTATGACTAAAGTCTTGATTGATAGGTTGATTGAAAAACATCCATAGCTTTCAAATGGTATCAATTTTTTGAATCTAAAACATGCATCACATTCTATGCTTTGCATACTATAGGATTAAAAAAAAAAAATTGAATTTCATGAATTTTTGACCAAGTTAAAGTGGTTAAACATACGATTTTTTATATTTTTTAAAAAATTTAATAAAAAAATCATAATTAATTATTTACTTGGAAAAAATTACAAAAAATATGCATCACATCAGGACATGAGTCCTCTACTTATATCTAAAATCTTATAAAAAAATATGATCATTTTATTATGGTTAGGGTGGTCAGACAAACACCTACTTCTTATTTTTTCCTTGAAATTTAAGTACTACTAAATTGAAATTTCAAATTTTCACCAAATAGATTTTTATTTTTTTTAAATAAACCTAGTAGTTTAGAAACTACATTCAATTTGCTACAGATTTTATTGTTACATATTTTTGAAATACTATAGATAACTTATTCAAATTTTTATGTCAAGTTGCCTAACTTTGATTTTTCTAAATTTTTTGCCACTTAAGGGCATGTTTTTTCCATGATGATCCTGCACATACCCACATAGAAGAGATGAATTAACACCCCATTGGTAAGATTTTCATCGATTCTTCCAGCTATGTAAATATCACCATCGGGTGGATGTTTAATTATATCATTTTGTGAGAAATAAATGTCAAGGGACATATTAGTTTAACCCTTACAATGTTTAACTTCAATAAATACAAGCATATATTTTATAGAGTCTTCCTCATTATCATTCGTGTTATCATCATTTGTGTCAAAATTCATCACATAATTCTTTTTTTCACTAGCTTTGACAAAGGAAATGTTATGATTTGGCATAAGATTACTTACATTATTTTTCATGTGATGATTAATAATGAAGGCTAGGCTACACAATATTTCTATTCCATGTTCATTTTCAAGAGTTTTCCTCACATTATTTAGAGCAGGAATGGCACTAGTAGCAATGTTTTCAGAAGTCACAAAGTTTTGCAAATTTTCTAATTCTTTGTCTATACTTCTTATGTTCCCATGCAATACATTAGCAACCATTGTTTCAAAAACATGCACACTAGTTATCAATAGGGAATTAATTGGAAATTAGGTGTGAAAGCTAGGATCCATAGAGGGTTGACTAGTGTCAAGACTATGAGTGAAAGACATAGAAAACCCAAGATCCATGATGAATGGTGTATCATGGGATGAAATGAGTCTCGAAATACATTTGAAAATAGTCTTGGCAATAGGAAACCAAGTTGTGAAGCTCACACAAGTTTCACAAACTCATTATGCACCCAAAATGGATAGAAAGTGATATGTAATAACCTAGAATGTTAAGTGCAATGCAAATATATAAATGCAATTTTCAGATTCTAAACAAGATAATTTTTTAATTATTGTATGCAAAAACCTAAAAATTAATGTCTTGTAAATGAAATTTTGAATTCACACAATGCACTAAATTTATAAAATGAAGCTTTATATGATTAATTTGAGATAACAAAAATTCTATAAACTGTAAAAAAAACTATAAACAACAAAAAATATAGAAACATAGATTTTGATGCCCTAAAATGTAGGAAAAATACCTAAACAAGGAATCATTCACCCATGGGTGAATGGGTCCTAGCTGAGGGTTTTTAAAAATGAATTTATAGATTTCTAAGTGGACTCCTATGGTTTTCAGATTATGGACTAAGAGAGGTGGTTACAGTTTGAACTTTCTGTAAAATTAAGTCTAAATGCAAATGAAAAATAGTGCTAAATGAAAAACTAGGAGACCTAATTTGATGTGCAATTTTCATTCAATTTTGTAATGCAAATGAATTATGATGCAATGCTATGTAAATGCTTTTCAGAATGACTATTTTCTTATATTTATCAGATTTAAGGAATGCAAAAATGCAATCTTAACAACCCTAAATGAGATGCAAACTAATGTAAGATAAGAAACCCTAAATGAGATTCAATTCAATGAAATGATATGCAAATGAAAGAAAAATATTGATCTAGGTCTGAAATAGACTCTAAAACTAGAAGTATAGTATGCTCAAAAGTTGGGTGCACCAAAATGAAATATAGAAAAATAGGTTTAGAGAGAAAGAGGGTTGACTAATTTGATAATGTAGAGACCTATTTTCCTCTATTTCATTATGAAATTAGATCCACATAAAGAATTGTCATACAACCTAAGTAGGTGGGTCAACTCAATGAGTGAATCTTCAAATTTCCTTATGGCTAAAGGACGGGGATCAAGGTCAAACAACACTTAGGGAAAAAAAACTAGAAGTAGTAAACTAACACCAAAATGAAATTTAACACTTGGAATAGCAATAATAAGCTGAATACTAACATAACCTATAATCAAATTGTATATCAAAGAGGGGCAGGTCTTAGTGTACCTTTCACCAAAAGTCGGTTTTCAAAGGCTGACTAGGACTCATTCACCCAGCGGTGAATGGGTCCACTATCAAGTAATTGTTGAAAATCTCGAGAGCCTTTAATATAGATCTAAATCTTTCAGTTTGTCCAAGTGGTAGTGTCAAAATGTCAGAAATAAATTTTGTAGATGAGTTTCCATGAGATAACAACTTTTGCAATTTTCTCAATTTCATCAAATTTTATCTTCAAAAGATCTTCAAGCTTTCTTCTACCTAGATCTCAAATCAACACATGAGAGGGAAATTGTTTGTTTTTTGGTGAATGGGGGTTTTCCTTGGTCAAACCCCATTTTGGTAATCAAACCTTGAAATGAAATGAAACATGAAAGAGGGAATGTAGAATGAATAGAGCAATGTTACCACTCAACAAACCCTTGAATAAACCTTGGAATGGAATTTTTCAACTTGCATGAAATGGCTTCAATGGATGTGGATCTTGATACTTGAATCTTGCTTGAAATATTATTTTTAATGCTTGATTGGATCATGAAACCTAAATCACCATATTAGCTACAAAAACATGCATGATGCATGAAGAATTTCATATGACAATTGGATCTTGAGTGCTACCTGAAAAATATTCTCATGAATTCCTTTGAAAGTTCTCTTGAAATCTCACAAACTATCTAGGTTCTTGAATTGATTTTATAGGATTTTGAAAAATTCTAGGTGAAACATAGTGAAATAACCTTATATTTATAGATATGTATCCTCAATTTCTTGAAATTCAAATATCACAAGCCAACATTGAATTATAGATTTGAAATCATTAAAATACCACCAAAAACATAATTCAAATTTAGGTCTTAATGTCAAGGGAGGACCCATTCACCCATGGGTGAATGGATCCTAGGTCCGTAAATGTAGTACACACATTGCTCAATGAGAAGTGTTATGTTAAGGCATTAATGAATGTCAGGTTTCCTCTTCATAAAATTAATTAAATAGGCTTGGTAAATGAATTAGAAACCAATTAAGGAAAAAATAAGATTAATTAATGAAAGGATCCCTAAATAAGTGTGAAAGTGTAAATAAATACACTTTAGAACACCAAAATAAGGCACAATTAAGTCTAAATTAACTGTGAGGGCCCTAACAAGTGAGAAAATGTAAAGGGATACATTTTCCATCACTACACTAACAACAATTTAAACATATTTTATTAGATAATTACCATTATTGAATTCTAATAAAATATCCTATGAATCCAAAACAATTTCACTTCTAATTAATAATCCCTATGAACAACAATATGACTTGTATTTTATGAAATGTACTTACTCTATTCATTGAACAAAAAAAATTACAAAATAATTGACACAAATTATGAAAATGAGCTCAACAATCCTTGATCATTTTATTCATAATAGTAAATTGTATTACAATTATGAAATAATTTCCTTTGAACAGTAGTATTATTTTCATATAACTCAATTGAAAATATAGATTGATGCTTCATAAAATAATATTCATAGACTATTTGTATCTAACACTAAGACCTAAACTTGATATCCATAGACTAATCCCAACCAAAAAATATTCATGAAAATGTACAATGAGGCTCAAATACCCTTATATATATAAGGTAAGCATGAACTCTCTTAAACCAAGTCGCATGTCACATATGTCCCATTTTACATTTGATGTGTTTTACATTTTTATTAGGACACAATTAGGAAGGAAAAAACCAATTTGAGATGTTTTTGAGGCCATTATAAGCTCACGATTGAAAATTGAGGATGTCACTAAAAAATAAATTTGAAAATTAATTCTACGAACCACCCTAAGATGTTTTCAAAGATAAAAACTATCACATACCTTGTCACCTATCTAGCTAGGATATTGATGTTGGAACAAGATGATTGATTGAAATAAAAATACTTATTCATTATATTTCTCAAGCCAAGAATTATATATTTTATATTATGGCCAATGAAATTATATTACCTTTGACACTTCATTATTTTGTGAATTTTATCTTGTATTCATAATTTCACTAGATTCCTTATTGAACACATCCAATATTTATTCTAATTTTATTAGCTCATCAATTGAATTATTCAATAGGTTAAAATACCACAAATGAATGAGTAGAGTGAAGGGATAACAATACCAAATTTACCTTTCCAAATTTCAAAAGGACTGAATATCTCATTGGTGTCTTGTATTTTAGGAATTATCCATTGCTCTAATGTTTCAATCAATCTCAACTTATTCTTGAATTTCAATTCTAATCTATATTAAAATGTTGAAATTTATCCTAACTAGCCTACCACTTCATTGGTTTCAACCAATCCCATAAGAGTAGTAGAATTAGACTTGGCTAGTCTACAAAGTTCATTCATTGTTGGAAGTTTTGGAATTGAGGTACTAAATATAACTTTGAAACTCACCTATTATTGCATATGCTTGGTATATACATTTTTTGGGTTTTTTATATCCTCCCCATGTCTCTTCTAATTTATAAAATATGCAAGATACCTTGTGACCCAATAAGTCATCAACCAGATCACTAAGGTCATTTTTTTCCCTTCATCATTGACACTCTTTTTTTTCTTCTTTTATTTGTTTTAGTTTCTATTTTAACTCATTTAACCATACTGATAATGGTTTTTTTTATCTTGTGATGATGTTTTAATTGAGCTATATTGAGGTGTAGACCAATCTCAAGCAATGGTTGGATCAAGAGGTAGCTATGATTTAATATTGTTGCATTCCTTCAAACTTTTCATATGGTCTTCCTACAATTTATTATAATAAAATTATTTATTTTTGGTTGTTTCCTAATTAAACATAGCATTTACTAAAATAAATAATACTACTTGGGGAAAATTGTTTCAAAAAATCTCCTAATAACAATATTTCTTAACAATTCACTCACATCAACTAGAGGATTTTTTGAATCTTAGAAAGTTGCTTCCAAATAGCTATCTACTTGGCTCATATTTTGTATATTAAAACCTAATCTAAAATAAAAATCATTTTCTTGTTATTTTGAATTCAACCCTTCTTGTTCAGTTTCTTGCTTATTGTATCTAATACTTTGGAAATATTCTTGATTTGCAATAATAAACAAAATTTTTCCTAAAAAAACATCGCCCTTCATCAAGAGAGATGCTTTTAAGATTGAAGTCTACTTCAACCATGACTTTATTATTTTATTTTTCATCTCCTCCTTTGATGCCTCTCCTTTTTCTTTTTCTTTTTAAATTCTTCTTATTTATTCTTCATAAAAAAATCCCTAAATTTATTATATTTAACAAAATCATCATTTTTCTTGAATTCACTATAGGAAATCACTCTAAAATCATGCACTATGTTATGCCACACCTTAATACCAATTTTTAATCTATTAGAGGGGGAACCTATACTTGATCTCTTGGAGGAGAAGAAAGGATTTGATCAACTTCCTCAATATTTGGATCACTCTCTCGTACCTCCTCTAATTTAATGTAATAAACAAAATAATCTAGCAAGGGTTGGACACAACATGGTCTTGCTATAGGTCTCCTAGGGGAAGCCCTTGATATTGGTGGCACTATTTCTTTCTATATAAATTATTCAACTTGTCCCTCTTTAGGCCTCTCTTTAATTCTAATAGATCATACAATTGGTGTAGGTGCTACATTAATGATGGATTCATCATTATTGAACATAATTTGGAGCCTTATTCATAGATCATCAGTTTTAAAATAAGATCCTTTATAACTAGGATGAGATTTCTTTCCCCTTTCTTCAATTGTGCAAATTTATGCCCTTTTTCTTTCTTTGATTAAAACTACTCATTAGTAACACAGTTTCTAATGACTTTACATCTTTGTCAAAATAGTATAATTTGATCTTCTTTGCATACTTGATTTATAAAGTTCTTAGGATCACAATTTCTTAAATTATTAACTTCATTCTAAATTCCTATAATAATGAGGATATTTCCTCTAGTTCTTCCTTATATATGGTTTCAATGTCACATAAGATCATGAAAGGTTCAAATAAAATCCCATTTTTTATGTTTCTTAAATGAAAATTCTTAGCTTTATTTAATTGTCCTATGATTTACATAAATGTAAATATTTCTTGTTTAAATTTTGGCAACTTATAAGGCTAAACTAGAGACCCATATATTCTAAAAAATAGTAGTATTGATATGTAAAAAATCACCCCAATTGTGGTCTAAGTAGACTTTGTATCTCTTTATCTTGGTCTATAAAACTTCAATACTTTCTCTATTAATCACTAAAAATAAGGAAATTGTATGTTGTAGGAATACTACTTGCACACAGAATTGATAAATAAAACATAATTTGTAATCATAGAATGTATGTCCCAAATATGAGTCCATGTCTAAACATGAAATTGAACTCTTTTATCAGTGTGAATTCTTAACTTTGTTGTATTAATCCAAATATTCTTTCGACTAAATAAAAAAAAATGGCATAAATTGGTTATGAATTCCTTTAACAATATAAGATGAACAATCAAACCCACTATTCAAATCAGTATGTTGTACATTAGTTGCCAGCATCATTAAATAGATTACAATTTCCATCTTACAATTCACAATCAAAACTTGACATAAATTAAAGTATGTATTGATTAAATAATCCTTGAATATGTCATAGGTCAAGGGTTCAATTTCATCCTTAGCAAGCTTGTCATTTTTCTAGCATTTCATTCTCTTCTATATTGAGGTAACTACATTACACTATAACTATGCTTATCCCTAGTGAAAATTTTATTTAATTATTTGAAATTGTAATCTAGGGTAAAATTATAGGTTAATGTAAAATAGCATAAAAACTAACCCTAAACCAAGAATAGAGGACAAATAATCATGAAAACATGAAATATAAAGAAATATCACCATAAATTATTCATTTTTTCGTTGATTCACCTCCATTTCCCTTCTCCCTTTTTCTTGAATATGATAATTTCCCTCTGATTTTGAGTGTTCAATAGTAAGCCTATGACAATGACTAGCAAAATATTGAAGATAATTGTTGTCTCACACTAGCAAAATGTACTTGCATATAAACTAGAGATGATGAAAATGGCAAGAGTAGGGTCTTTTATAGGAAAGAAAAAAATGAATGAAGGGTTGAGATTGGATGTCAAAGATATGTGTGAATCAATGGCAAAGAATGAAAGTTGCAGTATGAAATAGGGTTAGGGATAAATTAGGGAAAATATAAGAATGAATGGCTAAGATTGAATTATAAGATAATTGAATCAAGGGATACAATTAAATGATATGTCAAAAGATAAGATTTGATGTGGAAGATAAGAATGGCACATATAAAGAGGTTGTAGGAGAAATTTGAATGAATAATAAAAATATTATTTAATTATAGAGGACATATGAATAATTGACTTTTAAATTAAATAATAATGTAATTCAAAAGTGGGAGGAAAATGAAAAATTAGTAGGAAATTAAACAAATGAAATTTATTTAATTAGTTAAAGAAGAAATATATATAGAAATGAATTAATTCAATAATTTAAATTATTTAATTAATAGAGGACATATAACATTAGGAAATAATTAAATAATTAACATTATTCAATTATCAAGAATGAATGGGGAAATGATGAAGAATTGGAGTTCATAGGCCTAAGACAATTTTAAGTGTGTACATTTTTTCCCACTTTGATATAATGCAATTTATCACATCGTGTCAATGAAAATCAGTCAAAATATGCCTCGGTGAAAGCAGGGTGGAAGTATGCCCCCTCATAATTTTTTGGCAAATTTTCAAAAAAATTCAAAAAATTTGGAAATTGTTTTGATAAGACAGTTGGATAGCTAGGAGTTCAATGGTAGTGACAAAAATTATTTTTGAGGCCATTTAAATGTTCTAATTTAGGTCTGAAGTGGCTAGATAGTGTGTTTAGTACACATCCCTAGTACAAAATCTAGGTTGATTGCCTATAAATATGCACTTGATTTAGAAATTTTCTCATTTGTGCATTTCAAATTTAGAAATCTAGGAGCTCTTGGAGAGAGAGGTTGAGAAGATGTTGTTGGTTCCACACTCCACACACTAAGGATACTACATTTGTACCTTCTGCTAACCTAAGGGAATAGATGACTAGGTATGTAATCTAAACCCACTTTGTCAATTATTTGTTTTTCGTTTATTTAGGGCTAAGAATAATTTAGCAAACAATTGTGTTGAATGTCATTCAACACAATTGTGTGTGCAAACGATGTAGGTGACTGTAGTTTTCCACAATTTCCTCTTCATGATACAATTGCTAGGGCATAATGGGGGGTCGGTTGTGGTGTGATGCATCTGAAAAGCTATGCCACATTTACTTCCTATGTCACACCTGTCACCAGGAATGACACAATCGACAAATAGTACCGCAAGGGCAAGGGGAAATGACACATGTGAGATTAGAATGACACAACTGACAAGAGGTTGACCACCATTGACTCAGATGATGCATTAGCTGAGGTGTGCAATGCAATTGAAGTTGTGTGATGCATATGCAAGGATAGTGACGCAAATGACTTCTGTGACACGATTGATAGGCATAATAATGTAATTGACTACTTAAGAATTGACACTAGTTTAAGATAAAATGAATTGTCTAATTTAGTTCTAGGAGGTCACATGGGTATTTTAAACTAACACAATGAATTTTTCTCATAATGCTAGTTTTTTCTTCCCCCTATCTATATGCGGGATTCACAACCAGTGACATTTCGGCTTGAAGATTAACTATGAGATGCCGAGAGCTGGACATTGCTAGATCTAGGATTGTACTATGTCACCTATATGCCCATTATTAGGGAAAATAGAGGTATGTTGATAGCGCTTGCCAAGCGATGGCACTATGAGACTTACACATTTCACTTGTCGATCGAGGAGGCTACTATGACCCTACATGATGTGTACAGGATATTGTGGTTGTTGATTGATGGCAAGCAGGTTAGATATGATCCCCTCCAAGGATTGCAGTCGATCTATGACCATTGTGATTATGAGTGCATTTTAGAGCTTGGTGTGCAGGGTTATGAGATTAGATGGGAGACCTCGACAAAGAGATATGATAGGTTTTACTATGTTTTGTGCACATTGAATGCTAGCATCTTGATTCTAGACCATAGGGGCCATGGTTTTCCTATAGGTTGGGGAGAGGTATTAGCAGGGATGATGTGAGATGAGACAATCTACTCCTGGGGGCCATATTTGTTAGGTATGCTTTACCTCTAGCTACATGACATCGCCTATCGAGGTGGATAGAGCATGAGATATGGGGTGACACTGTTGATGGTGTAGGCATGGGAGCACATCATTGTGTTCTAACTAGTAGTGCGGTGACAGTTGGGAGATGGTATGCCATATGCATTTTTGTATGGTGGTGTAATGATGCAGACACATGTAGGTGATATAGGGTATTGGAAACATGGCATAGAGTTGCTAGCAAGATTTGTGTGGAGGCCATATAGAGATTTCTAGTAGTGGGTAGATGAGGATGATCATTTTCCATGGTGCAAACAACCTCGATATATAATTGGTCAGCTAGTGTAGTTGTAGCATACCATTGAGATCTACTTGCTAGATTGGGGTAGGTGATTGTTCGAAGAGATTTAGGATGTTCCATGGGGGACAACAGAGTTTGCACACTCCTCATAGGAGGTGCATCCATGGGGAAAATTTATACCAGTTTCCATAGTTGAGTAGTATATTGATGGATTGCAAACATTGTAGTGGGCATGGAGAGGGGGTGTAGAGGATCTAGGGATGATCATGGAGTATGATGCATGGTGGCTGACACACAAGCCAACTCCATACATCAATACAGAGTAGCCAACACATGTAGATTGTAGAGGGAGGAGTCCACGAGGTTGGAGGGGTGGAGGATGTTGATATGATGGAGGGGATGATAGAGGAGGTTGAGGATGAGATCGAGGCAGGAGGAGGAGAAATAGGATATTTCAGGTGGTGAGGCCTTTGTCACTGATCAACCAAGAGGGTGAGGATGAGCATCTAGAGGAGAGGGTGGCGGAGGAAGAGAAACATGTAGAGGCACCGACTCTGGAGATAGGGTATCAGGATGTCGAGATGGTGGAGGTTCAGGTCAGGGAGGAGGATCTACAAGAGAGGAGATAGAAGGAGCCAAGTATGGGAGAGGCTAAGAGAGTCCTCTGATAGAGGATCGTGATGGGTGTGGATGTGGAGGAGGGACTAGAGGAGGTATGAATAAGAGGTGATGATAGGCTATTTGATTAGTGGATAGTCATGTTACCGGAACAAATACATGCACTAGAGGTGGAGGTGGGGGCATTGAGGTCAGAGAGGAATGGACTAAGGATAGAGAGGGACACTTTATAGACAAATATGGATCTATCAATGATTAGCTAGTAGTAGACTAATTAGCGGATGCTATATTTTGTGGCTACCTACAGTGGATCACTCGTTGATGTAGCACGAGAGCTGGTAAGATCTAACATGGGCTATAGTATTACCAATATTTATATGAGAGAGAATTTCCACCTGAGAGGAGAGAGCCAAGCTTCACCGAGGTCTAGAGTTGTTAATAGAGTAGATCACACAACATAAACTCTCACAGTAGGTCATAGAGTAGTGGGGTATCAAGCCTGACATGGTCCACCCCATATTACAGGCCATCAACATCAGAGCACAGGTCTTTAGGAAAACCACAACGAGAGGAAAGGTAGCCATTCCTTGGCTTAGGAGGTCAAGGCAGTTCAAGCTAGGGTACATTTTGACACATGTGTTATGACACTTGTATTTTGACCATCGAGCATGTGAGCTCTATTTTGTTATATATGATACATCTTGACATTTTACTACGACACATTTCGAGCTATATATGATATGTTTTTTGGCAAAACATTTTTTGATATGAAGTCCTATGTGATTATTCTTTATGGTTATGATTATGCTATGGATTTTATGTGTTTATGATGTTTATTTATGCATTCTATTAGATCATGTGATGGTGTTATATGTTAATACAATATAAATGACGTAACTTATGATGTGTGGATGCAATTAATGTTATGTAGTATGATGTCTATGGCCTATGATGATTATAAACACAAATGCAAAATATGATGTATGATGTGATTATAATTATGCTATTCTTATAAAATGTTGATGCAATATATATGTAGTATGATAAATGATAGTAGACTTATGATTATGATGTAGTGTAAAAATTCAATGATGTTTCTAATATATTATGATGGTTTGAAATGATAATGCTATATGGATGCACTCTATGTTTTTGTGTGTTCTCATGCAAATATATGTGAATTATGATGATGGTCCTACTATCTATATTGTTTCCTAACATGATCATGTAGCCAAGATATTTTTGTGTGCCATAGGATGCTATGAAGATGTAGATAGAAGAAATGATAGCATGGAGGAGATGGATGTTAGCGTGACATTAGTGGAGACAAGTTGAAGATGTATTATTTTTCTATACAAGGCTTTTCACTAATCATAATTGGGTGGTAAAATGTGACAAATGAATAAAAAACACCATGGTATGACCTAGACCAAGGTGTACAAGGTCATTCACTTGTAAAAATAGATAGTCATAGACAAGGACTGTCCTGACTTGTACTAAAGGAAAAGTTGCCCCTAGTCCTTTTGCCAAGACAATTTGCAAGCAACAATCAAAGAAAAGAGTCATGAGACAACATTGCTCCTCTAAATCCTTCATGGTAAATCCTCAAGAGAGCTAGTAACATGACTCAAAAACAAATTGAGAATAGATAAGACAAAATAGCCCACAAAGTCAATAACCATTCAATTTATTTTTTCCAAAATCTAATTGTTTGATGTTTAATTGACTAGGTGAGTGATGGATGGATTAATGGGTTGTTTGTTTGAAAAGGCTTGGTTTCAAGAAAGAAACATGTCATATAAGACGTCAAGTCTTGTTTCTACCATGTGACTACCTATATAAGGTAAATGAAAAAGTGTGATTAAATGAAAATGTCTTATTTTAGGAAGGACGCATCCTATATAAAACATAAATTTGATTGGTTTGATGTTTAATGTTTGACCATTTTGATAATTTGTTTGATTTGACTGGGTGACTTTGTTGGTTTTTATCCTTGTTGATGCATGACTTGTTTAATGTGTTGATGACTACTTATGTCCAGGTTAACAATGTCTAGTTTATTATGACCAATGTGATAAAATCTAAAAGACCGACCTAGGTGGCCTCAAGGGCTCATCGACAAATGGCCTTGCCTACATAATAGTACGTAGAGACCTCGTTGTTGGACACGACATGATTTTGTTATATTGACAACAAACCGAGTCATTATTTTACTTTTGTTTGATTAACCCTAAAGGACTGACCTAATGCCTTGGGGGCTCATCAAAAGATGGCCTATACTACGTTATACACATAGAGGCACCATATTCTGACTGGACTTGGATTGACATAACTGACTTTTGACTCTATTTTTTGGATTTTTACAAGTTATTTGAATGTTTTTGTGTTTTCATCATGTTGTGATTTTTTTTTTGAATTTTTGAGGATATTTGATTTTTTTCATATTTTTGGGAATATTTGATTTTTTTGTCTTGTTGGGAATATTTTATTTTTGTCTTTTTGATAAAAGTGACTTTTGATAGTAAGTGCAAGATAAAATGACACAGGTCAAGTATTTTCCCCTAGTCAAGTATAAGAGAAATTTATTAGGGGTGAAATGGCATGGGATATGGAAGGTGAAAGGACACATGATGTCAACTTTTCCAAGTTATGAGAAGGACAACTAGACATTATTATGTATTTTCAAAGCAATATGGATGAGTAATGGAATGGAAAGCTAGATGTAATGATGGTAGATAATGGAGAAAAAATTTAACTACACATGGAACATGTTTGTAAGGTTTTGACCATGGTGCTTATCCAAAGCACCATTGAAGTTGTTTTCACTATTAGAAAAATTATTTTTGTTTACTATTTTACTTGATCTTTTTTTTTTTTTCGTGTCACCAAGATGCCTATTTGGTAGGTTTTCATCAAGGTAAGGATTTTTTTGTGTATTTTTTATGGTTATGACAAGACTTTCAGAAGTTATGTGTAGAATCTACATAGGTGTAGACTATTGATTGGTTCTGAAAAGTGTTCCCATTCAGGAGTCAAAAGTTGACAAGCCCCTGATCCAAAAATTGGTGTGACAATATAAGGACCCTACTAATTTGGCTCAAAATTCCTTAGTATTTCTCATTCTTCTTGATTCTTAGGGTTCTCCATTAACACCAGGTCACCAATGTCAAATTTTGATTTAACACTTTATTATTATAGCTACAATGAAGATGATTCTAATGTACATGAAGATGGTCCAATGCCTTTTGTCTCTATTCATCTAAAAGTTCCAACTCATGTAGCCTTGATATTCAATATTCCTCATTTCCAATATACCCTTGCATGGATAACCTTAGGGAAGGTAGTTCGAACTCAATAGGTAAGATAGCTTTAGAGTCAAAGACTAGGGAATATTGGGTGGTGCCTGTAGGAGTGTAGATGCTAGTATGGTAAGCCCATAAGGTGGGTTAAGCTGAAGGTGCCAATCACGACCAATGTCATTCATGATCTTTTCAATAATTCTAAGGATGATTTTTTTTTAAACCTCAACTTGTTCATTTCCTTGTGGGTAGTATGGAGTGAAGAAATGATGTTGAATGTGAAATTTCTTGCAAAGGTGGTGGACTTCTTGTTAGCATATAGTTTTCATTAATGTCAAAAGGGGAGATCATGCAAGGTAAAGTGTTGGCATGATGAAAGAGGATTATAGATGAAATGGAGTTGCTCATGCAAATGAGGTTGCTAGCATTAATGTCAAAGTGTCATTGATGTCAAAAGAGTGTGGAATTGATCATGCAAGGGAGATTTCTACATGATACTAGATTAGTGGTGTGCCTAAATGATATGTAGCTCAGAGGATGAATGAGAGAGTAGTGAACCTAGTTTGGAAGTGTGTATGGTTGGTTGTTGATGCTAAAGTGTATATCTTGCAAATAGTTTCATGAAGATGTAGAGATTCTTTCATACAATAGAGGAGGAAACCAACTACAAATTTGATATGGGTTTTTTTTTTAGATAATTCCAGTGATGTGCTCTACAGGTCAAGAAAGTGAAGGATACGCCAAAAAATAAATTATATTCACCTTCAACTGTTTTAGGGTTTATCAGTTCAACCCTATGGTTGTTTTAGTCATGGTTATTATATATGTTTCTATTTTGTTAGGGACTTGCGTTTGGCGGTTGTAGGAAGCATAAGTAAAAACTTAAGTCACTAGATTTCAAGTTTTTCTAGCCTATGTCATGAGGTTCTCAAGTTTCTTAACTTTCTGACTTAGTGATTTAGTGTTATCGGTGAATTGTGGGCTTTCAGAATTTCATAACCTCTGACAAGAGGTTCTAAGGTTCAAATTTTTAGTGACTTAGCAATGGAGCGATGAGAAGGTAGCATTATGTGCAAGACCCAGTAAGGTGGACATGGCAGTGGGACCCAATAGTAATGAAGGTACTCAAAAGGTGAGGACCCAATCATAATGACATGGATGATAGTGATGACGATGCAAACATGTGGCATGAAGGTATTGAGTAAATGGTAATCCACATCCTTGTTGTGGATTACGATACAATGATATGGCGATGAGGTGGATAGGTTGTAGGAAGCTTAAGTTATTACTTAAGCCTTTGAAGTCATTTGGGGAACTGGCCCCTTCACCTTGCATTTATCGGCTAAGCAAATATTTGGTGCATTTAAATATTTCCCTTCAGTGAGATCAACGGTGATAGTTGAGGTAGAAAGATTTAATGGTGCCTGCCAACCTCGTTAAGGTTTTGGTTGGTCTTGACTAAGTCTCACGAGGTTATCGAGGAACGGTGGAGATTAATTCATGGTGGATGAATGATTCCCATTGATGAAGATGGTGGGACCAGATAGTGGAAGGTGACATATGTCATGAACTGTTGGTAGCAATGAACAATAGAGATTAAATGAGGAAGATCTAATGGTTTCCATAGTGTATCTAGTGGGACTTGACAAAGGATGAAGCGCAAGATGATGTAATTGGTTGACAAAATAACATCATTGTTGTGAGTTGCATGGCGATGATGTGGCTGGAAAATGGAAATAGCCTACAAGCCTTGCAAATTTTGTGTGGGCCTGTTGTTAGAGCTCGTGGGATAGTGGGCTTTGGATGCATGTCTTCGTGGACCCCATGTAAACAAGCAGTGTATGGAGGAGATCTATGGTGAAAATTGTTCGGAGATTGATCCAAAAATGATCGTCAGTCAGTGAAGATAAATAGTGTAGGATCAAAGGCAACTCATCTAACAACAAGCTTTTAAAGATATGACATTGAATGAGGAATGTTGGATCATGGCGTGAAGAGAAGATTGACAACCCTGATTCAAAGATAGAGAACTACAATAGCTATGATAGTGTGAACGATGGTTCTGACTAGTAACCAATACAAATGAAGGAATTAATTGGTCCAACTACACCTATGACCATTGTTGGTGAAGAATTGATCAACTAAGTGGTGGCACAACTTTTGAGGGAGAGGTGAGTAGAATCAGATCATATAGTCAGAGGAACTGATTTAATACATATTTGATTATAGGGTTTCATAGGTTTCTATTCTTAGCAAATTCTTTGTATCTGAATTTAATTTTGTGAGGCTCGATGTAAAGGTTGTGTATTGAAGGTTTCTAGAAAACCCTAACAAGTGATTGAGATCAAAATCCGATCACATAATCATTATAATGCATTTAATGTATTCTAGGTTTAGGGTTTTGTAGGTTGTTTGCTTTAGCAAATTCAATGAATTTTTACAATGGTGTGTATGTGGCTCGAGGCAAAGGAAGCTTGTTGGTGAAGTTAGCATATGGAGAAAACCCTAATAGTAAGTTGGAGATGATTTGGATAGTGGAGAAAGAATACAATATGATATTTTCAAAAGGTTGGATCTACAAGAAGTGTGGGTGCTTGAGAGAAAGTGTTATATGTGTAGAGATTGAATGTAGATATGTGTGTAACCTAGACACAACAAAGATTATCATCTAGGTTTGCATTCAGATGAGTCCAAATGTATGAGACATTGCAGAAAGGGAAAGAAGAGCAGAGTAGCAAGATAGAACAATGATTGTTCTATGTGCAGAGGAGAGTGTAGAGCAGGGGTTTGTTGTTGAGTGTGAAGCTTCAACAATCAAGTGTGAGTTGTAGTGAGAGAAACAATGTATTGAATGTAATGATGCATTATAGGTTATATAGAACCAATCTATGCATATATGAACTTGTAATGTTGTAAGAGGTTGTAGCCTCATTGTACTGAGTTGTAGCTTAGTGTAGGGGATTGCAATTTCCCTAGAGTTGTAGCTCCTAAACTAGGGTGTTGTACCATCCTTGAAGTTTTAGCTTCTAAATCAGGGATTTGGTTCTTCCTTGGGTTGGTTCCCTAAACATTGTAATAGAGATTTGGATTGTGAGGCTAGATTTGAGCAATAGACTCAAGCAACATTTCTCACCGTGGTTTTTCCCATCTTAGGTTTACCACGCATATCTAGTGTTGTGGGTATGTGTGTGTTGATTTTCTATTTGCATGTTTATGTTTGCATCTTTAGTTTTCAATCTACACATTTTAGTATCCACTAATTTAGACCCCTCTTAGTAGATCATTTTGTTCCAATAATTGGTATCAAAGCACTAGGTTCCCTAGGTAAATATTAATCATCATGAGTAGATCTTGGATAAGGTGAACACAATGGTTAGTCAGGAAAGTTTACTTGCATATGATGAACCTATCCTTGATGGATCAATATATATTTTTTATAGCTCATTGATAAAAGGATATTTGGGATCCATAAGACTTGATGTTTAGATGTCAGTTGTAAATGGATATACAATTCTTGCTACACCTCCAATAATTGAAGTTGAAAGGAAGGCATATGAGAATAATGCTACAACAAGAGATATAATTCTTCATGGAATGTCAAGTTCCATATTTGTAAAAGTGCACATGAAGTGTGGAACAAGTTGAAGAGGATGTATGAATAAAGTGATGTTGAGGTGCAGTCAATGATTGAGAGATATCATAGTGAATCTGAAAGTCTTGAGACAAGTGAAGATGAGAAATCTTAAAGTTGGTTCTCAAGTGAAGCTACAACAAGAGGTGATAAAGAAGAAACATATACTTCCAAATTAGAGGAGACTGATGAAGAGGAATTTGAGTTCATCAAAAGACTAAGGAAAGGATCCAAAAAATGTAGAGGTAAATCTACTTATCTTGCTTCTGAATGCATTCATGATGAAAAATACATTTATAGGAAAGAAAGTGGTTGTAAGAAAGTGAATAAGAAGAATCTATGAACATATGAAGAAAATGGGTCATCTGATGGTAGTGGTAGATTAGATGAGGAACATGAAAATTTATGTGAAATTGACCCATTTGGAATGACATTTGATGAAGAGACTGGGAGGTTAGATAAAGAAGAAGAAGTTGAAACCTCTAGTGAATAATAAGGAGAGTTTGGTTTCAAGGGTAAAATCATCTCTACTCAGGATGATATTAGAAGATTGAGAAAATAAAATGACGAAAACAAATTGTATACAAAAAGGAGGAGATTGATAAGTTGACTAAGACCCTTGAAGAATCTAATCAAATAGTGATTAGTTTGAAGAATCAAGTGGAAGAAGAAAAAAGAGTAGAAGATGTAGTTAAATTTGATCTACAGTCTAAAGCAAATGAGTGCATGAAGCTGGAGGAACAAATAGTGACCCTAACAAAATATTTAGAAAATTCTAAGGAGAAGATTGATAGGGGCCTTAAGTTGAAAGGTGGCTCTATGATATTAGATGAACTAGTAAAATCACAAAAGTGATCTAAACCCAAAGAAAATTTTGGCCTAGAGTTTGAGAAGGGAAAGAGTCCCTCAACCAATGCTTCTGCAAACTTGTATGATAGATTTGAAGTAGAAGAAAGTTGTTGCACAAAGAATGAGAAATCCTACATGAGTTGTTCCAAATAAAATAACTTTGGAAATGGAAGATCAGGAAAAGGGACTACTGAGATAAAGAAGACAAAAGAAGTAAATAAGTTAGATGCAGTTAATAAGAAAGTTAAAGAAAAGAGAACTACTGCAAACAAGAAAAGGAATAATTATTCATTTCCTTTCTATTAGAAGAAGATGGTCGTAACAAAGAAGAAGATGGAGAAATCAATTCTAGAGACTTGAAAAAGAAGCAGCATATTAAGGGAGTCAACACATAAATGGTTACAAGGATGAGATATGAAAATATGTAAAATCAAAGAATACCACCTCATCTAGCTTAGAGGAATGCTATGACTAGGTACTCCCCATGTTTTAATGGCTATTGATATGTCTATAATTAGTATGGTCATAGAGCTAGAGATTGTAGAGATGCTCCTAAAAGGAGCACAAAATATGTAAATATAAATTCTTTTTCTCCTATTGTAGACATGTATATATTGTGCTACAATTGTAAAAACCTTGGTCACATAGCTAAGGAGTGTAGATTAAATTTTGTAAGACCAATAGCACATTATGATAAGAAGAATAATGTGTCCCCCAGAGTGAACAATGGTTCACATATTCTTGGTAAGAAGGCTAAAATGATAGAGAAAAAGAAAAAGAAGGTCTAGAAAGAGAAAGATTGGTAGGAAATTCTTCATGAGGCTACCTCTACCTCACTTCACTAATCTGTAGTGATAGGGCATGAGTCCAAGGGGAGCTAAATTGATATTTCATTCATCCCTAGAAATGAAGAAGGAGATGAAGCTAGATAAAACATGTTTTACAAATTTCTAATGACTTGATGGTTGAAGATTTATGGTCACATTCTTGCTCTTTTAAATGCTCATTAGAGAGTACGAACATCAATAGATAGTGGATAGGTGCTACATAAATTGATATCAACCATTTGTATCCATTATTGAAGAAAAAGTAATGTAGATGCTTTGTTAAGAGAAATTCTTCTTGCCCACAAGAAGAAGAAATATGGCTAAAAAGTAATTGTTCTATATCCAATATTTCTAAAAGTGGTATCAGACCATTGTAAATTGGTTCAGAAAAGTCTATTTTGTACATAACCCAAAATGAAGCAAATGCTTGAGTATGCTAAAAAGAAAATGTTGCATGATCTTAGGGGGAGTTTTTATAGATAGCAGATCAATTGTATGATTAGATTAGCTAGTACAGATGGAGTGCATATAATGGAATGGGGAAAATTTATGAGTAGGCCAATAGAAAAGGATGAAGCAAGGTATATGAAAAATTATAATTGGTATCTATGGAGAAGCTGATTCTGGTACCAAATAAGTGTTATACTTGATATATTGTAGTTCAGAATGTTAAGTGGTTTCAGGGCATGATATCATCAATTGGTGTCAAGTATATGATATCGATTGGTACAAAGGCTGAAGTAGAAAATCTATAATTGATATTAGACTGGATTGGCACTAATCATGTAATGGTGTTTCAACTGACATCATATATTAGTAATTGGTACAAAGTGGTTGAACTATATGGATTTTCCATTGCAGTAAAATGGAGAGCAACAATTGGAATGAGAGAAAAAACAAATTCTTTAGTTGGTATTATTCAAAGGGGGAGCTAAGTCCCTTTGCCATTGCTAAGAAGAAGTGAAGGCTACAACAATATAGTGACTTGAGATAGAGAAGAGGAGAAAGTTGTGACCCTTTTCCATTGATGTGCAAGGGGGAGAAAGTTATGCAAATGCTTGAAAAAATTGAGCATAAGAGAGAAAGTTGTGTAGATGCTCATAAAGATGAACAAAGGAGAGGAAATTCCAAAGGAGGAGAATTGAGAGCTCAAATGTTATCCATAATTGGTATCATCTTTTGGCAGGTTGAGCATTTAAGTTTCTTCATCAATTACAAAGGGGGAGATTGTTAGCATATTGTTGTCATTGATGTCAAAAGGGGAAATAATGCAAGGTAAAGTGTTGGCATGATGAAAGAGGATTAGAGATGAAATGGACTTTCTCATGTGAGTTTTCTAGCATTAATTTCAAAGTGTCATTGATGTCAAAAGAGTCTGGAATAGATCATGCAAGGGAGATGTTGGAATGATGATAGATCAGTGGTGTGCCTAAATGCTATGAGTCTTAGAGGATGAATGTGAGAGCAGTGAACCTGGTTTGGAAGTGTGTGTGGCTGGTTGATAATGATAAAGTGTATATCTTGTAAATGTTTTCATGAAGATGCTAAGAGTCTTTCGTACAATAGAGGAGGAAACAAGCTAGAGATTTGATATGGGTTTTTTGAGAGCATTCTAGTGATGTGCTCTACAAATCCAAAAAGTTAAGGATACACCCAAAAATGAATTATATTTGCCTTCAGGTGTTTTAGGGTTTATCAATTAACCCCTATGGTTTTTGCAGTCATGGTGATTAGAAAGGTTTCTATTTTTTCAGCGACTTGTCTTTGGTAGTTGTAGCAAGCTTAAGTAATAACTTAAGTCATTGGATTCAAATTTTTTCTAACCTATGTCACGGGGTTCTAGAGTTTCTTAACTTTCTAACTTATTGACTGAGTGTTATTGGCAAGTTGTGGGTTATCAAAACTTCATAACCTTAGACAAGAGGATCTGAGGTTCATATTTTTAGTGACTTAACGATGGAGTGATGAGAAGGTTGCATTTCGTGTGGGACCCAGTAACGTGGGCATGGCAATGGGACCCGACAATAATGAAGGTATTCATAATGCAAGAAGGACCTAGCCATAATGACGTGGATGAAAATGATGATAATGTAAACACATGGCATGACATGATTGAGTAAATAGTAATCCACATCCTTCTTGTGGATTATGATGTAGTGACATGGCGATGAGGTGGACAAGTTGTAGGTAGCTTAAGTTACTACTTAAGCCTTTGAAGTCATTTAGGGAATGAAACCCTTCACCTTACATTTACTAGCTGAGAAAATATTTGGTGCATTTAAATATTTCCTAAGTATCATGCAAATATTTCCCTTCAATGAGATCATCAGTGATGAATGAGGCGGTGAGATCTAATGGTGCCTGCTAACACCACTGCGGTTTTGGTGGGTCCTGGCTAAGTCCTACAGGGTTAGCAGGGAAGGGTGGAGATTAATTCATGGTGAATAAATGATGACTGTTTATGAAGATGGTGGGACCAAATAGTTGAAGGTGATGTATGTCATGAACTATTGGAAGCTTTGAATGGAAGAGATTGAACTAGGAAGATCTAATAGTGGCCGTAGTGAATCTGGTGGGACCCGACAAAGGAAGAAGCAAAGGATGACCTGATTGGTAGAAAAACTCACATCATTGTGACTGTGGTGATGATGTGGACAAAAATGGAATAACTTGCCTCACAAAATTGTTGTGTGGGAGGGCATGCATGCTTGGTGGACCCCACATATGGAAAGCATTGTATGCAAGAGATCTATGGTGCACTTTTTCTGGTGGTTGATCCAACTGTGATCACCAGTTAGTGAAGATAAATGGTGTAGGATCAAATTAAGTTCATCTAATGGCAAGGTTTCAAAGATATGATGATGAATGAGGAACACTAGATCATGGCATGAAGAGAAGATCGATTGCCTAGATTCCAAGATAAAGATCTACAATGACTATGATAGTGTGAACAATGGTTTTGACTCGTAACGGACATAGATGAAGGAATTGATTTTTCCAATTGCACCTATGACCAATATTGGTGAATATTTGATCAGCTAAGCAGTGTCACAACTTTCAAGGGAGATGGTGAATAAAATTAGATCATACAGTCAGAGGAACTCATTTAATACATATCTGATTCTAGGGTTTCACAAGTTGTTATTCTTATCAAATTCTCTATATCCAAATCTAATGTTGTGAGGCTTGATGTAGAGGTTGTGTATTGAAGGTTTCTAGAAAACCCTAACAGCTGATTGAAACTAGAATTGGATCACATAATCATGATAATGCATTTAATGTATTCTATGTTTAGGGTTTTGTAGGTTGTCTAGTTTAGTAGATTAAGTGAATCTTTGCAATGGTGTGTGTGTGGCTCGAGGCAAAGGAAGCTTGCTAGTGAAGTTAGTGTTGGATGTTGTGATTGTGTTATTGATATGTGGTTATCATTGATGTTAACACTATTAGTATTAATGTCTTAGAGGCTGTATATGTCGAGGATATTGAGAAAATTGTAATAAATAAGTTGTAGGTTGTCAGTGGTGAAGTGAAGTTCAGTCTGTTGGTTTTCCTAGTACATTGATGATTAGAGGTTGTGGATTAATGGGTTTCTTCTTGATTATATCTAGTTTATCCACATCAAGTTTCAAAGATCTGTGGGAAGATTTGATCAAGTTATGAACAATTGTATTTTGATAGTCATTTTATTGCTTCAGTTGGTATTCTTGAATGAAGATGATGTGATTCTAGCGAGTTTAGTTGTTTTGGATGCTTCTCTAGAAATTCATGATGTTTTTGGATATTTCTAGATCATGCTCTATCTATGTTGCACGTCTACATTGATCGTTGTGCTTGAGATTGGAGATTTTCTCTTGTGTGTTCATGTTTTTCATGTTCTTGGCCAATATGGTGTTAAAGAGTGTTGTGGATCCTCGAGGAATAATTATTTGAAGTGTTTTTCATGTTTGGGATTTTATTTTTTGTCTTCACTATGTTGTGATCAACCTTGGTTGATTTGCATTAATAATCTTTAATGTTTTGGTCCGACAGTTTGTATTCATTTTATCATTTTATTGAGGCCAACATGTAGCGATGTAATTTCTTGTTGCAAATATATATGAGAGATTGTTTTATCATTTGAAGGTATGGGTATGTGAAGTGTTTGAGTCTTATGTGTGAATAAATTTTACATCTTTCGAAGGAAGAAGCAGAGTGTGAAGAAGATTGAGCAAAGTGTGAAGAAGTGTTCATGTGCTTAACCAGAACTATAATCAGATAGTAGTAGATGTTATTTTTCTCAGTTCAAATCATGTGGATGTAATCCAAATATTTTTGTAAGACAATGAATCTTCCTTTTTTAATTGAGCAGTGAGGTCTAGGTAGTGCGCCTAAATGCATGTACATTCCCCATTCATATTTCTTTATACTTTTAATAGGGTATAATCTTATGGACTAATCTCCAATATGGTTTTTCCCCTAACATGGTTTCCACATAAAAATATTCATGTTATGTGTGTTTCTGATCTGTTGTTGATTTATTCTTTCATGGTTATTGATCAGATATGAGAATAAAGTTAATAAGTTGAATAACTTTGAAATTCTATGACAATTGATTCACCCCCGCTCTCAATTTTTTTCCCTTGTGTTTCCAAAAATTGGTATCAGAGCAGGTTCCTTGGAATAAGTTGAATAACTTGAGGTGATCTGGGATGGTGACATATAAGAAGGATAGTCCATGATTTGATGGAACAAATCATTCTATATGGAAAGCTCAAATGGAGTGTCATCTGAGATGCATTGGTGAACCCTACTAGAAGATTACAAAGAATAGGTATGCTATTCCACAAAATGGTCCTTCTACTCAAGATGAGATTAAGGAAGCTGAATATAATATCAGGGCTAAGGAATCATTGTTGAGTGCTTTGAGTGATTATGAGATGATAAATGTTATGGATCTGATGACTGCTTATGAGATCTAGAAAAAGTTTGAAACTTTGTATGAAGGTGATGCTAATGTGAAGATTGCTAAGTTACAAAGTCTAAAAGGGAAATATGAAATGTTGAGAATGGGTGATGATGAGAACGTTACTTCCTTCATGTAAAGAGTGAAAAAACTTGTGTGTGGTATCAGATGTGTTGGTGGATGATTGGAAGAATCAGAGATTGTTGCTAAAGTGCTTAGATCCTTGCCTGTTGCATACAAAGTTAAAACTATTGCTATTCAGGAGCTCCATACTATAGCAAATGTAACCAGAGATATGTTGATTGGTAAGCTTACTACTTTTGAGTTGAGTGAATTTGGTGATGCTCTTCCTCAGATAAAATCTGTATTCAAGGCTACTACCTCTGGGAGAGATAAACAAAGATATGATCAAAGTGAAAGTTCATCTAGAAAGGTATTCAAGTATGAGTAAATGAGAGAGATTGAAGAAGATGAGAGAAATTTAGAGGATCTTGAAGCACTTATTGTCAAGAGAGAAGCAAAGGAGAAGGTAGGTACAAGGGGAAATTTCCTATTAAATGTTTTTCTTGCAATAAGATAGGTCATTTTACATCAAGGTGTCCAGAAAGAGTCCTTAAGCCAAAACCTAATAAGCCTAGATTTCAAAGAAAGTGCTATTATGTTGCTGATGGAGGTGTGACAGATGATGAATTTGATAAAGGAAATGGAAGTGAAGATGAAAGGGTATTTATTGCTATCATGGAAAATGATCCAACCCCTATTGAATCTTTTAGTTGCTCAAATGTGGAGAAATCTCTGGCAGACATAGTTGAAGAGATAGATAAATGGGTGATTGACAGTGGATGCTCTCATCACATGATAGGTGATAAAAGCAAATTTGTGATCATGGATAAGTATGATGGTGGTGTTGTAAGATTTGGTGATGACAAATTTGGTGTAATCTGTAGTAGAGGATGCATTTCTCTTGATGTTAAGAATAATACTGATGATTTTCTTTATGTGGAAGGTTTGAAGAATAATATTTTAAGTGTCAGATAGATGGTTGACAAAGGATAAAATCTTCAATTCAAGGATGGAAAGTGCATAATATTGGCAAGTTCTGGAAATGTGATTTCTTCAGGTACAAAAATAAAAGGTAACATCTTTCACCTTAATGCTACTCGTAAAAGTTGTCTAATTGCTGAAGTTGATGAAAGTTGGTTGTGGCATAAGAGAATGTGTCATGTAAACTTTGACAATATTATCAAAATAAGTTCTACTCAAGCAGTGAGAGATCTTCATAAGTTAGTGAAGCCTACTAATACTATATGCAATGAATGTCAGTTAGGGAAGCAAACTAGAATTTCATTTCAGAGCAAACAACATTGTTCAAATGAAGTATTTGAGCTTGTTCATATTGATTTGTTTGGTACTTCTAGAGTAAGAAGTTTACAAGGAGATGTGTATTTCATGTTACTCATTGATGATTATTCTAGATTGATGTGGGTTGCTTTCTTAAGGGATAAATTTGAAGCTCTAGAGAAATTCAAGAGTTTTAAGGCTATGGTTGAGATAGAGATAGGTCTGAAGATTAAATGTCTAAGATCAGATAGAGATGGTGAATTCACTTCCCTTGAGTTTAATTATTTTTGTGAAGTGCATGGGATAAAGAGATAATTATCTACCCCATGGACCCCTCAGCAAAATGGAGTTGTGGAAAGAAAGAACATGACATTTCTAGATGTTGTTAGGACTATGATGCTAGAATAAAATGTTCCTCATATCTATTGGAGAGAAGCTATGAGTACTATTGTTTACATCATCAACTAGGTACAAGTCAAAGGTGATACTCGTAAAACCCCTTTTGAGCTATGGTTTGGTCACAAGCCTACTATTAGGTAGTTCAAAATCTTTGGGAGTAAATGTTATATCAAAAGAGATGAAGAGATAGGAAAGTTTGATGCTAGTAGTGATGAAGGAATATTTCTTGGTTATTCTACTAAGAACAAGGCCTACCGGTGCTACAACAAGAGATTGAGGAACATAGTTGAAAGTGCTAATGTCAAGGTTGATGAAGACATAGCTAGACCATCTAGAACCTATGGATGATTCAGATGATCAGAATAATAGTTTAGTCATAGGAAAGCAAGTTCAAACTCAAAATCATATTCAGATCATTCTGATGAATCAAGAAAATTAGGAGGAAGGAACTAGTTAAAGTACAGAAGAGAGATCACAAGAGCGAGAAATTCAACAACATCCTAAGATTCTAAGGTATGTAAGGCTAAATAATTTAGAAGATCGGATTATAGGTGATAAGAACAAAGGTGTTAAAACTAGGAGAAAAATTGCAGAAGAATATTGTTTGATTTCAAATACTGAGCCTAATAGTGTGAATGAAGCATGCAAATATGAACATTGGGTGGAAGCAATGCAAGAAGAACTACAACAAATTGAGAAGGATAATACATGGATTCTTATTTCTAGACCTAAGGAAAAAATTGTAATTGGAACTAAATGGGTCTTCAAAAACAAGTTTAACGAGCAACGTGAAGTTGTTAGAAACAAAGCAAGATTGGTGTGTAAAGGATATTCTTAGATGGAAGTAATTGAATTTGAAGAAACTTTCACCCTGTTGCTAGGATTGAAGGTGTGAGATTATTTCTTGTCTATGTTGCTCACAAAAACTACATGGTTTATCAAATGGATGTCAAGTCAACATTTCTAAATGGAAAACTTGAAGAAGAGATGTATGTTGAGCAACTCGATGGATTTCAATTGAATGGTCAAGGAGATATGGTTTTTCAGTTGAAGAAAGAATTGTATGGACTTAAGCAAGCCTCAAGAGCATGGTATGCTAGATTGGAAAAGTATTTGTTGAAGCTTGGATTTAATAAAGGTATTGTTGATACTAATCTATATTTCAAGATTGATCATTATAAAGATTTTATTGTTGAAGTCTTTGTTGATGATATCATTTGGAGGAGATGATAGTTTGTGCATGAAGTTTGCTGATGAGATGCAGAATGAGTTTGAAATGTCTATGATTGGTAAGGTGAAATTCTTTTTGGGATTGAAAATTACTTAGCTAGATAAAGGGATCTTCATATCCCAGTCCAAGTATGTGAAGGAATTTCTAAAGAAGTTTGGTATGGAATATTCAAAGTAAGTTGGTACACCTATGGTGACTGGATGCAAGTTGACACAAAATGATGATTCTCCAAAATCAAACTAGACCAGATACAAATCAATGATTGGTTCATTACTTTATTTGAATCAAACTAGACTAGATATCATGAATGTTGTATGCATTGTTGTAAGATTTCAAGAGGATCCTAAGGAATCTTATGTGACAGCTGTAAAGAGGATTTTCAAATACTTGAAGGGGATAATTGATTTTGGCCTATGGTATCCTAAAGATGATGATCTTATTTTGAGTGCTTTTACTAATGTTGATTGGGCAGGTGACATGGAAGACAGAAAGAGTACTATGTGCAGGATCATCATGGAAAAACAAGCCCTTAAGTGGCAATTTTTTTTGAAAAATCAGAGTTAGGAAACTTGATTTAAAAATTTGAATATGTTATCTACATTATTTGAAAAATATGTAAGAATAGAATCTGTAGCAAATTGAATGTAGTTTCTAAAATACTAGGTTTGTTTATATATATATATTTGGTGAATTTGAAATTCAAGTGAAGTACTTAAATTTCAAGGAAAAATAAGTAAGGTATTACTGACCACTCTAACCACAATAAAATGATAAATTTTCTATAAGATTTTAGATATAAGTAGAGGACTCATGTCTCGATGTGATGCATATTTTTTGTAATTTTTTTTCCCAAGTAAATAATAAGGTTATGATTTTTTTAGTAAGAACTTTTTTCAAAATATAAAATCCATATAATACGACCACTATAGCTTCATCAAACTTCATGAAATTCATTTTTTCTTTTAAAATCCCTACTGGTATGCAAGCATAGAATGTGATACATGTTTTGGATTCAAAAAAATGTGATACCGTTTGAAAGTTATAGATGTTTTTCAATCCGACCCTGCTCCGATAGGGACTTTTAGTCATAGTTTAAATAGAAATGAATAATAATTACTTATTTGAATTCAAAATAAGCATAATTTATATTGTGGTGGAAGGAATTGAGAATATCCTTTAGAAGGAAACCCTTTTTCGTTCAATCAATTTTTGGGTTAAAAATTTAAATTCGACCATACCCATCCCTTATTATTGCCACTTTTTTGGCCCATCATGATCTTGCACATACCGGTGGTGCATTTTTTCTTGGGTAAGAATCTGATTTCATGGTTAAGTAAGAAGTAGAATGCCATTTCTTTATCTACTATAGAGGAAAAATACATTGTTGCTGCTAATAATTATACTCAAGTATTGTGGATGAAGTAGATGTTGAGAGATATGCGGTTATTATTATGATGAAGACCTATTGTTATAACATGGAATAATTTCAAGAGTGAAATTAACATTTCTAAGAATCTCATTCTACATTCAAAGATCAAGTGTACATCTATCAAGTTTCACTTTTTGAGAGAGAAGGTGAGTGAAAAGGAAGTCAAACTAGAGTATGTTCCTACTAAGGAATAGATTGCAGATATCTTTACTAAGCCTTTCTCTAAGGATAATTTTGAGTATCTCAGAGGGAAGGTCGGGGTGATTATCCGTTATAATCAGAACTAAGATGCATTGATTTGCATCAATTCATGCTTTTCTTAGTCATATCTTGATCTGGATTGATGTTGTGGTGAAGTTTGCTACTGAGGGGTAGTTAGATGTTAGAGATATGTGGCTACCGAGCTGTGTGTATATATTTTTCATTGATGTCAAGGGGAGAAAAGAATTATGTGAAAAAATATGAACTATCTAAGGAAAAGAGTCATAATGGATAGAAGAGTATTGTATTGAAGAGAGTTGAGGAGAAAGAGTTAGAACTTAAAGGAGTAAGTGCTAAAGAAAGTTGGGTTGATGTTGTTTTCACATCATGTGTTGCCATCAATGCCAAAGGGGGAGATTATTGGATGTTGTGATTATGTTTCTCATATGTTGTTTTCATTGATGTCAACACTATTAGAATTAATGTCTTAGAGGTTGTATATATGTTGAGGGATATTGAGAAAATTATAACCACTAAATACAAGTTCTGGGGTTGTCAGTGGTGAAGTGAAGTTCAATCTATTGGTAAGTTCAGTACATTGATGATCATAGGTTGTGGACTAAAATGTTTGATTTCAAGTATATCTAGTTTATCCACGTTGATTTTCAGAGATCCACATGAAGATTTGATCAAGTTATGAACAATTGTATTATGATAGATCATTTTGTTATACGGTTGGTGTTCCTAATGAAGATGATAATGATTCTAATTGTTTTGAATTTATTGCGAATGCTATAAATTTGATTCATGATTTTTGGATGTTTCTAAAGCATTCTCTATCTATGTTGCACATGCATTCGTTGTGTGTAATTAAGATATTACCTCTACACGTGTTCATGTTTTTCATGTTCTTGGCCTTTAGGGTGTTGAAGTCTATTCTAGATCCTCGAGGAATAATTATTTGAAGTGTTTTCATGTTTGGTATTTTATTTTGGGTGTTCACTATGTTGTGGCTGACCTTGGTTGATTTGCATTAATAATATTTAATGTTTTGGGGTAAGAGTTTGTATTCATTTTATCATTTTATTGAGGCCGACATGCTTAGCGATGGAATTTCTTGTTGTGGATATATATGAGGTGATTTTTTTAAACATTTTCACCGGTATATGGGTATTGAGAATGTGCAAGGTCCCTATGTGTGAATAAAGGAAGTTTAGATCTTTCAAAGGGTAGAAGTAGAGTGTGAAGATTGAGCAAAGTGTTGAAGAGAAGTGCTCATGTTAGCTTAACTAGAGACTATAATCGGGCATTAGCACGGATACTACTAGTTCAAATCTTGTGGATGTAATCCAAATATTTTTTGTAAATGATCCGGCCTTTCCTTTTAATTGGTAGTGAGCTCACAAATGGTGTTCCCTAAATGCATGTGAATTCCCCATTCACATATTTATTTAATAGGGGTATAATGGTGTGGACTAATCTCCACCATGGTTTCTCACCTAATAGGGTTCCACATAAAATCTTGGTGTTATGTGTGTTTCTGATGTGTTGATGATTTATGATTTCATTGTTATTAATCAGATCTAAGAATAAGATTAATAAGTTGAATAATTTTTAAAATACCAGGACAACTAATTCACCCCCCCTCTTAGTTGTCTTCCCTTATGTTTCCAATAGTTAGCATATGAAGAAAACCCTAACAATAAGGTATAGATGATTTGGATGGTGTAGAGAATCTTGAGGTAGAGATTGTAGGTCCATGGAGAAAGCACACAATCTAATATTGTTAAAAGGTTGGATCTACTAGAAGTGTGGGTTCTTGATAGAAAGTGCTACATGTGTACATAGAGAGTGAATGTAGATATGCTTGTAACCTAGACACAACACAAATTATCTGGGTTTCATTCATGTGGTGTAGATATATGAGACACTATAGAAAGGGAAAGAAGAGAAAAGGAACAAGATAGAGCATTGATTGTTCTATGTGTAGAGGAGAGTGCATAGTAGGGATGTGTTGCTAAGTATGCAGCTTCAACAACAGAGTGTGAGTTGTAGTGAGTGCAACAATGTACTAAATGTAATGATGCATTATAGGTTATGAAAATCCAATCTATGTATATATGAACTTGTAATGTTGCAAGAGGTTGTAGCCTCATTGTATTGAGTTGTAGTTCAGTTTAGGTGATTGCACTCTCATTAGAATTGTAGCTTCTAAACTAGGGTGTTGTAGCATCCTTGAAGATGTAGCTTCTAAATCATGGAGATCATTCTTCCTTGGGTTGGTTCCATAAATAGTGTAACAAAGATTTGGATTGTGAGGATGGATTTTAGTAGTAGACTCAAGCAACATTTCTCATCATAGTTTTTCCCATCTTGCGTTTTCCATGTATGTTTGGAGTTGTGGGTATGTGTGTATTGATTTTCTATTTGCATGTTTATGTTTGCATCTTTAGTTTTCAATCTACACATTTTAGAATCTACTGGTTCACCCCCCTCTTAGAAGATCATTATGTTCCAACACTTCTTGGATTTTGAATGGATGACCATTGTCAGTGATGATGGACTGAGGGACACCATACTGACAAATAATATAGTTGAGGATAAACTCAGAAATTTGTTTGTTGGTAATGTATGTCATAAGATTGTCTTCAATCCATTTAGTGAAATATTCAGTAATGGTGATGATGAATTTATAGCTATTTTAGGATATAGGATAGATCAAGTACCTATGAGGTTACGTCACCATTAGGAAAAGGGAAATGATGATGTTATCGAGTTCAATTCTTCAACTGATACGTGTATCAAGTCTCCATGGATACTATCAACATATTTTGATGAAGTGATAGGGGTCTTATTCCATTGTAGACCAATAGTAACTAGCTCTCACGATCTTCTTAGCCATTGTTGGACCACTAGAATGGGCTCCACATACACCCTCATCCACCTCTCACAAGGTCGTTTGTGCTTCCTTAATATTGAGACATTGCAAAAGGCTATTGTCAAGGGTACATCTGTAAAGTATATCACTAATGATGGCATACTTGGAGGTTTTATGGGTAAATTCCTTGTATTGATTAGTCTAAAGGTCAGTGGAAAGGACATGGTCATGGAGGTAGTTGTATATGTCTTGGTACCATGGGGAGTTAGGACCAACAAGCTCACAAACCATATCAGATTTAGGGATATCAAACACAGGGATCAACAATTGTTCTACTAGAAACTTGAATTGAGGCATGTTTTTTGGTATATCCAAGAGAGAGACAATGGTGGCCATGGCATTTGCTACTTTATTCTGAATGCAAGGGACTTGATGGAGAAGAATTATGTCAAAATACTTCTTGAAGCTATCTACCATTTATTTGTACATGGGGTGAGCTTTTCATCTTTGTTGTCAAAATCATCATTGAATTGTTAGATTACTATTTGATAATCTTCATATACTTTCACATGCTTGATATTCCATTTTATTTCCATACAAAGTCCTATGAGGAAGGCCTCATATTCTTCTATATGGTTTGTTTATGGAAAGGAAATTTTGAATGACAGGAATTATATCACCTTGAGGGGTGATAAATAGTATTCCTTCTCCTAAACCATGGTTTGTGTGAGGGCCATTGAAGTATAGTTTCCATGTCATTGGCATGTCCATAGTGAAGATGGATTCATTTGAAAAATTAGAGATCAATGGGTGATCGACCTAAGTTGGTACATCTGCGAGATGATCAGAAATGAATTGGCCTTTTTATTGCTTTTCTTTCAACATACTGAATATCATATTCATTGAGTATCATGACCCACTTAGCTCATAACCAACCAAGGTGTGACTGATATTGTATATTGCTCACTCATGGCCTTCATCATCATTTTTGTGCAAGTAATGCCCCTAGTGCAGATGTAGTTGCTAAAATGTAGAGGATGTGAGGTCTCAAATTAATATTTGGCATTAATACTGGTGGCATTAGTAGCTAATCCTTAATCTATTGGAAGGCTTCTTGAAATTTATTTGTCCATATGAATGGTACACCTTTTCTAAGTAAATTTTGAAAGGGATGTATCTTGTTAGCCAATTATGCTATGAATTGTCTAATAGATTGGAGTCATCCTTGTGTTGTCTGTAGTTTACTTGTGTTGTTAGGTGGAGGAAAGTTTATTATAGCTTTTAATTTTCTTGGGTATACTTCAATGCATCATCTAGAAACTATATTACATAGGATATTTCTTGATGTTACTCCAAACACACACTTTTTGGGATTTAATCTGACTTTGTATTCTTCCAAAATTTTCAAAATATTTTCTAATACCCATAGGTGATCACCTATTGTCAAATATTTTTCTAGTAGGTCATTTATGTAATCTTTGATTAGAGTATGTACGAGGTCATGGAAAATTATGGTCATCTACATAATCTTCCATTAGAGTATGTGGCTCCCACATTTTTAAGTCCAAAAGGCATGAAATTCCAATAATAGGTTCCCTATGGACAAATTAAAGATATATTATGTTGGTCTTCAGGAGCTATTTTTATTTGATTATATCTCAGGGAGCCATCCATAAGGGATAACATCTTGTATCGAACTATCAAGTTCGTGATTATGTCAATGTTTGGAAAAGGAAAGTCATCCTTAGGAAATGCACCCTATTTAGGTTGTGGAAGTCAATGAAAATGTGAATCCCACCCATTGGTTTTGTTACTGGTACAAGATCAAAAATACACTCTGCATAATCAATAGACCTAATAAAGCCAACATTAACTAGTTTCTTCAATTCATCATTGACTAATAGAGAAATTTGTAGATGCATTTTTTTCTACGCTTTTTCTTGACTGGTTTGGCATCGGGGTGTACTGGTAAGTTGTGTAATATCAACTCAGGGTCTAATTTGGGAATTTTAGCATATGACCAAGAAAATTTGATCTATCATTCTATAAAGAATGTATGGAACCCAAGATATTTTGTCTCTATTAGTGATGCTACAAAACAAATCATTTGGTGATTTTCAACCGTTCCAATGTTAATTTTGATAGATTTTTCAATAAGCATTGGTGACTTCTCTTGGTTAATGGGAATAATGTACAACCATCCATCCTTGGGTGCCTCAAAGAGGTTTTATCCCTTAGATATGTACATTAATTTTACTTTTTCTTGGTCTAAAAGTGACTTGCAATTTTCACCTACAGACTCTTCATTTCTTATTTTTAATTTTTACTTTTGCAACTAGAGGGGTGAATAGACACCCTAAAGTATGCCATATCATCCAAGTCAATGATAAATCCAACTTTTTTTTATCACCACTAGGAATTCCTTCTCTCAATCCCATGAACTCAAATATTTCTTTGTTATTCTTGGATACTATTGATGCCAAAAATTGACAAGGTATTAGTGTCTTATGGGAAACTCAGTTTATCGGGGACCTTTTGTACTAAACTGGGTGACCTTTGAAATTTTAAAGAAGCCAACTTCTTCTATAATGGGGGTTTGAAAAGGGAAAAGGAAGTAGATATATAAAATAAAATCCAATATAAGGAGATACATTAAGACTTAATGATAGGCATGATAAATCATAGATCTAAGGGCTCAATTGGTATTTGTGATGTTTCAGAAAGGAAGAAACTGAAGATTAAAGCATAGATAATCCATTCATTGAAATAAAATAACATTACATACATTCCTACTACCAAGAAGAGTTATAAGACATGATCTAGACTAGAAAAATTGCATTCAATTTATAGAAGTTCTCAAATGAAATATCTAGACAATAGCAGCACAATCTAAAGTTAATCAAATATCATAAAAGAATAGAAAGGCCGAACAATTGGAATAGTCTGAGAGTATTTTGCAATAATAAAAACAATAATAAAGGCCTGGTGTCTTTTCTAAAATTAGTGTTTCTTTCCCAATATCTGACCCTTTCCCTCAAAATAGAGAGAAGTATATATAGCTAAAAAGTCCCATCACTTTGGAGAGCAGTAATAGAAAATATTTCATGATCTCTTGCAATGATACATAATTGAGTATATCTCTAGGTCATTGCAATATAAAATATTCAAAATGACACATCCGATCATTCTAGGCTTAGGTACATCCTCTACAAATGATGGCGGTGGTCATGACAAGGTCAAGTAGGCAAGTGTCATCACCCCGTAAAGTAATTATGACACTCGATGACTAGTTGCAGCATTTGGTTCACTTTATCCATTGCCCAAATAAAAAACCCTTCGAAGAGACATGTGGCGGCATACCACAGCCAATGTGAATTTTTATCTTTTTCCATTGAAAATTTGTGCCAAGGTGACACATGTCGTGTGGGTGGTGCTTTACTCAAAAGTGAAGGGAAGTGATCATCGATTATGCACAGCAATGACACATGGAAGCATAGCAAGGATTCCTGAAATATGAAGGAAAGAGGAAAACCTCCGGGGAGGCCGAGAACAAACATGTGGAGGGGCAATGGGGATTTTGATAAAAGGGTACGTGCTTATTTGGCGATGCACAAAGGCGTGCAGAAAAACTATACGAAGGGAGCTTGTTGAATATTTATTCCATAGTTTTTGGCGACTACTAGGGGTGATGCAGCGAGGAATAGAAGAGCAAAATTATACGGTTATAGACCGAGGTGCCATTGAAACCAGGTGATGGTATCGAGGCTTGAAAAATAGCTGTAGTGGCAACCAATCATCTTTGATGGCTTGACTTTGTTGTTAGAAAATTCTCTTGTGCTCTAGCTAGGTCGAGGCTTAAGCATAAAGAAGGCAGGAGTTTCTTAGGCAAACCAACCCTACTTTGTAATGAAAGAATAGTTGTGCAAGCCAGACACTGTTGATGCCAAAAGTTGACAAGGTAACAGTGTCTTATGGGAAAATCAATTTATGGGTTACCTTTTGTGCTGAATTGAGTGACCTCTAGATTTTTAAAAAAGTCAGCTTCTTCTATAATGGGGGTTTGAAAAGGGAAAATGAAGTAGATATATAAAATAAAATCTAATCTAAGGTGATGCGCCAAGAATTAATGATAGGAATGATAAATCATAGATCTAAGGGCCCGATTGGTATTTGTGATATTCCAAAAAGGCATAAATTGAAGATTAAAGTATAGATAATCCATCCATTGATATAAAATAACATTGCATACATTCCTACTACCAAGAAGAGTCATAAGACATGATCTAGACTAGAAAACTTGCATTCAATTTATAGAAGTCCTCAAATGAAATATCCAGACAATAACAACATAGTCTAAAGTTAATCAAATATCATAAAAGAATAGAAAGTCCAAACAATTGGCACAGTCTGAGAGTCTTTTACAATAATAAAAAAATAATAAAGGCCTGGTGTCTTTTCTAAAATTATCATTCCTTTTCCGATATCCAAACCTTTCCCTCAAAATAGAGAGAAGTATATATAGCTGAAAAGTCCCACAGCCTTGGAGAGCAGTAATAGAAAAGATTGCACATCTTCGACAATGATGCAAAATTGAGTATATCTCTAGGTTGTTGCAATAGAAAAGATTTGAAACCAAGAATATGGTCATTCTACACTTAGGTGCATCCTTTGCAAATGATGGTGGTGGTCCCGGAAAGGTCAAGCATGCAAGTTTCATCACCCTATAAAGTAATTATGACACATGGTGGCTAGTTGCAGCATTTGGTTTGCTTTATCCACTGCCCAAATACAAAACCCACTGAACAGACATGTGCTAGCATAGTGTAGCCCATGTGAATCATTATCTTTCACCATTGAAAAATTGCACCAAGGTGACACGTGGCGAGTGGGTGGAGCTTTGCTTAAAAGTGAAGGGAAGTGATCATCGATTGTGCACAACGATGATGTGTGGAAGTATAGTGGGGATTTTGAAAATGTGAAGAAAAGGAAACCTCCAGGGAGTATAAAGCAGACACATGGAGGGGGTAGCAGAGTTTTGAAAAAAAGGCTGAGTAGCTTATTTGCAATGCACAAGCCGATACTTAAAGAAAAAATATACCGGAAGGGAGCCTGTTGAATATTTATTCATAGCTTTTGGCGACTACTAGGGACATTTTGATTGAGGAATGAAGAACCCAAAATTTATATGGTTTACAGACTAGAGTGCTATTCACCAGGTGATAGAGTCAAAGCTTGGAAAGAGCCACCTACAACGGTGACCAATTTTCCTTGGATGGCTTGATTATGTTGCACAAATTCTCTTATGCTCCAGCTAGGTCAAGCTCCTGCTTATAAGGTAGTGTCTTGGGCAAGCCAACCCCTACCTTACAATGAAAGAATAGTTGTGCAAGAAGATAAATAAACCCCTCAATGTCAGTTGCGATGGGATGATGGTTGAAATTCTGGAAAGCATTCGGGTCATTTCCTTCTCCTCTATTCTTTTTGCGATCTGCTCGGCTATAGAAATAGAACCATCTTCAAGGAACGGGGATGGTAGACCCATCTCACTAAATCTAGAGAAATTCTCCCACATGTTGTCCATTGTCTTGTTCAGGGTAGTTGTGGCCACTTTAGTGCACTGGTAGGCAGAGTGGCAATGGATAAAATTCTTTGCAGTATGGGTGGCAGCATTTTGATCTTCAATTCCTACTTTGGAAAGGTCTTCATCAGAGACCAAATATAGCTTGGTGAGCAGATCCTTTACTTTTGAAACCTTTTTTGAGATAAAATATGGAAAATTCTCAATTGTACTATGAGACTCCTAGCTCAATTTTTCTACTTTGGTGATGAACTGGAGAGTGGGTTGTAGTGTTAGGAGAAAAGTCTTAATCTTTTCCCAATGAGATATATACAACTGCCTAACTAGTGGAACAAGATCTGGTTGCATAGGGGAGGCTAGGAGAGAGCTTTTAAGAGAAGTGATCTCCACGTCCTCTGAATTAATGACCTCAACTAGTTTTGCACTTTTTCTTTTTCGGATGCCAATTGCTCCTCGGAGTTGCTTATTTCTTTATGCCAATTTTCCTTGGCTCAGGAGTGGTTTTCCAAATGCATGTCAAGAGAGGACTTTTTCTCCTGAAGTTCTTTTTCTAATTTGGCCTTTTAGCCCTCAAATTCAGCATCTTTCTCCTATAAATTTTGATCATATTGAGCTCGTTGATGCTCTAAGGTCTCATTCTTTTGTGCCATCCTTTGATCATATTCAATGTGATGTTGCTCCAACTACTTGTTCCTTAGCTACAAATTCTGCTCCACCTCTAGATTCTTAGTACACAACTCATTAACCATAGCAAAGTCGATAGTCTAAACTTTCACAAGCTCCCCTTGAAGTTTGTTCCTTTCATTCTTCACTCCTAGCACCCTCTCTATCAAACACGCAACATCCACTTCTAGAGATTTCTCCTTTTTCTCCAAAACACTAGCCTTTTCCCTTACCGATTTAAGCTACTCATCCATTTTCTTCAGCTGGTAGTCAATTTTGAGAAAGTCAAAGGTGACCACCCATTGTGTTTCCACCATAAGCTTTACCTTATCCTACAGTCGATCCACCTTCATGTCAAGCCCTATTACATACACTTCATGGTCTTCTGGATGCATCTCCCCTTGTGGCTTGGTTACTGTCGGGTATAGGGTCACAAATTTCAACACATGTTGGGTCTCATCATAAAGAGTTTGTATATTTGGTTCTATAGGCTTACTATCCTTTTTGGCCTTGTGCTTTTGTATTCTATTTATGTGTGCCTCCTTTCCAGAGTCCATATGTGCCATGAATAGGGTCGACAATGAGACTCACCCTCCTATGAAAGGAGCACCAGAAGGTAGGGCATATGGATAGGTAATTTTGATAGTCCCAGGAATTTGCTTCTTCTGGAGAGTGACAGTTTGTGGGGAGAAAGGGGGCACATTGTAAATCTTGGCTTGAGAACCAGTAGAAGGGCTTACCACTTTCCAAGGTTCAATTGGTGAAGCGACATGAGGACTCGTGTGCTGAAATAGTGGAGTTGTCATCATGGAGACGACCTACTATAAGGGAAGAGGAGGATTTCTGGAAATAGTAGAAGCAGGGGTGCCGACAATGGGTACAACTTTAGAAAGTGAGGCAAGGAAGATTTGAGTAGTAGCAGTTGGTGTAAGGATATGCAGAGGAGTAAAGGCAGGTGGAGTGACCTGTGAGAACTAGGTGAAACCTCCTACATGCATTGGATCAAAGGTGGGAAACGAAGGGCCAACACTCACGGTAGGGATTTCCACAAAGATAGTGGAGGATACCAAGGACTATGAAGCAAGAGAAGAGGAGAAAAATATACCTATTGACTAGTCGATGGTGGCCCTTGACTCATTAGCTACTTCTTCCCTTCTTCAAGCTCCTGGCTAGTTGCAAGCACCTGTCTTTCAGTGGGTTCTTGTGAACTCTCCCCAACAGTGGCCTCCATCTGTTGCTACTTTGCGGGTGGGGTTTCTCTAGCCTCAGAAGTTACTTCCAGTTGTTGATCTGACACTCTAGTTACCTTAGCAGCCCAAATGAGTGTATGTGAAGCCCTTGATACATTAAATTGCACATTTGTGGCTACAT